>JAKUAQ010000045.1:0-61701 GCA_030562965.1 Starmerella ratchasimensis
TTCTCTCCGTGATACGCTTATTTCTCTCCGTGATACGCTTATTTCTCTCCGTGATACGCTTATTTCTCTCCGTGATACGCTTATTTCTCTCCGTGATACGCTTATTTCTCTCCGTGATACGTGGCTACTCCTTACTGCTCATTAGTCATCAAATTTGGTGCGCTTATCCATTAAAGGATTACAAAGCACATTTGCCGACGCGAATGGCGTTTATACGATCTACGCGCGATTATGCTGGAGGAAACTTGTATTAATTAACTACTTGAAAAAAAACCACCTCATATCTATCTATTTTTCTTTGTGATGTAGGTTGTCAACCTCACCTACCCATTTTTGATAGGTTGCGCTATTTAGTCAGGATCCTTCTGCAGAGAATCACTTAAGAAGGCCTAAAAGGCATTTCTCCTGCTGTAGCTCCTTCAGTCAAAATTTACAGTGTATATTTTGCTGCAGCACGCTCCACCAGATCACTTATCGGTCTATGAGATAAGTGGACTGCACCGTATTGACTAAATCTGAGTAATCCCAGACTATGGTCTTAGACAAGGGTTTATAGAAATCAATTATGTAACTTATTCGATGTCACCAGATGGTAGGCTTTTCTCTTCCAAAGCCCTCAATGAGGCTTTATCTTTCCGTGATACGTTGATTTACTGGATGCGAGATCGCCGGTGTTCCTACAACGGTAGACCGCGTATGTAGTCGTAAACATGAGCTAGTGTGCTTTTAAATGAAAATTTTGGAATCTCCAATGAAGTGTGAGATGGCATTTCGATCACAAATTGCCAAGATGTCATTATTGATTTTTCCGTGACACTTATCGTTTAGCGGCTTCAAGTGCGGGGAAGTCTTGTTGCCGTAGGTTTAGGTCAATTGGGAAAGCTCAACTATATAAAGGCCAGATTTCCCGCCTCTTGACCACCATCTAACTACCTCACCAATGTCTAACCCTAGCGTCGGTGTCCCACAAGAGTTCGTGGGACAAACGATTTTCAACCTAACCCTGGACAATGGCGTAGACGTGCACTTAGTGAATGAAGCGGAACGAAGCAGGACTCTTGTCACGCTTGAAGTCAGAAACCCAGATAATCAAGAGCGCCCAGAGTATCGCGGGCTTGGTTATCTCGCAGCAATTTCTCTGGTTTTTGGGTCGGGAAACTATCCCGGGCCCAACGAATTCGTGGATTTTTTCGAAGGGTCGAACTTCAAGGTGGTTCCCTCGACCGTTAATACTAAGTTCCATTACGCGATTGACAGTGCAGACCTCGATGAGAGCTTGAATCGTATTTCCGATGCGATTTCTGTGCCTGAATTGCCTCGCAACACGCCTGCGCTGTTGAAAAGGTTTCTTTCCAAGCGCTATCGCGCTGCCTTAGACAATTGGAATCATCAGGTCGCGGGTAAGGAAGAGCTGCTGTACGGTGCCCCCAGCACGCGTTACTTCAGTCTGTTGAACCAGTCTGATATCCGCAACCGCATCCATGAGTACATCGCGAGATTCTACCAACCCAGCAACCTGCGCCTCGTCATTGCGTACGACAACTCCATTAGCCGTGAAGAAGTCATCGAGATTGTTACTCAGAATTTCGACGATATTGCCGACCAGAGACGTAACGTCATGGGAGAAGACGACTATCTCGACTCCAGCTCAGTGGTTGCCTCTACTGTGAAGTCATTGCACTCCGCAAACTTGAGTTCGACTGAGTCTGATGAGAACCTTACTGAGTTCAACACGTCTACGCCTGGGTCTGCTACTGCTGATGATGTCTTTACTATGTCGCAGTTGTACGCTGCGACCGAGAAGCCGATCCTCTGGATAACCTTCCCTACCCCCTTCCCCAGCTTCAGCAGCGAGATTTACTGGAACTATATTCTGAGTAATACGGGCGAGGGAGCCTTGGGGAATATCTTGCAAACGCTTCAACTCATCACGAACATTGCAACCGATAGCTACTACTGGAATGTGGCTGGTGAAGCCTCTCGTCGTACGCTTATTCTCCATCTTACTGACAAAGGTGCTGAGAGCATCGGTCTTATCCTTTCTCTGCTTTTCGAGTACGTCTCAATTGTCAAAGGTAAGGAAATCACCCATGACGTTTACACTGCTGCCCTCAACTTCTTCCATGCGCAAGAATTCCAGAAGCTTAAAGGCAACGATGGTGATATGGGTCGATGGTCGTATATTATTCGTCATTTCATTGATGCTTATGGGAAACCTAGAAACACGACTTTCGACCCGCTCTCTATTGCGGAAGAGGGCAGACACTTCTCCAAGGAGAAGTGTACTGTTATTCACGTGAGTGAGGCCTTCATTCATCTAGATAGGGAGACGGACTCGGAGTTCTTCCTCTTCCACAATGAAGTCTCCGTTACGTTGCCTTCCGTCCCTGTGAGCTCGAAATTGCGCTTCCCTGATCGACCTATTGCTCTGCCTGAGTCTTTGACCATGGCCATTGACTCTGCCAACCGTGGGCGTGACACTGGCTTCGTTGAGCTGAGCCAGTATCCTCTTGTGGCTCAGAGGTGGACCGCCGGGCACGACCTAGTCATGAAGCTCAAGCTTCCCTTGACTAAAGCTTCTGATTCGGCTGGCCGTGTTCTGGCTAGCGTCTTGTATCTTCGCTTGCGTTCTTCTGAATCCAAGGGACTGTTCTCAGGATCTGCTGAGTATGCGGGCGGTGCGCTCGATATCACTATCCAGTGCTTCCCGGATGCTTTGCTGGGTGTGATTGAGGCTTTGTTTACCTTGGTAAAGACCAAGTGCTCGCTGACAGGTGAAGAGTTGGCTGGGATCAAGGCCTCGTTGAGTGCTGAGTTTAACAACCACTTGGCGGACCAACTGACTCCTGCCTTCAACTTGGACTTCGAGCAACTGATCGGGCTGCGCTCGTTTGAGTCTGAGCTTGCTGACCTCAAGGATGTGACTGCTGACAACCTGCCTTCTATCGAACCCGGCTACTTTGCCATGCTCTTGGTGGGCAACGTCAACCGAGTCCTTACGGATGAAGCATCGAAGATGGTGGCATACCACACTGGTAGTAAGATGACTCAGGGCCCTTACCGCCCCGTCACTACCGAGTCTCTGCCGGAGAACATCGTCAATGCTGCACCTGTGGTTCGCTCGCTACGCCCTTACCCTCATGAGGGTAGTGCTTTCCTCTTTGCCTTCCGCCTCGGCGATTACACCACCGAGATGATGGCTAAGGCGGTTGCGTTCGCCAGCATTGCCGCCACTGTGGTTCGCCAGGACCTCTGCGTTGGGAATTTGATCGCTCCTCACACGGCATCCAAGGCCGTGCAAGCTCGTGGTCATGTGTGGCTGGTGATTGAGGTCATTGGCCACAGGGGCTACAACTACGTGGCCCCCTTTGTCAATAAGTCCGTGATCAAGTCCATGGATAAAGCCTTTGACGTTCTCAACGAGGACGACATGGTTGCGGCTCGAGGCAGAGCCCGCCAGGAACTGTTCGAGCCCCGTGACACCATGGAGGAGGAAGCTGACCGTCTCTGGCATCCGATGTACTGGGCTGGCGAGCCTTACGTTCTGGAGACCATTGAGGCCCTTGACGCCACTAAATCTGATGAGCTCTCTGACTGGTACTTTGACCTTGTCCAGTCTGGAGAGACTCGCGAATGCATCACCGTCTTTTACAAGCGCAAAGGGTTCCCCGATCCTCCTGCCAGTGAAGAGTTTGAAGTCGTTGAGGCGGAAGTTCAGTCCGATTCCGATTCCGATTGAACCAACACCAACTCCCAATATGCTGACCAAGCACGATTCTTACCAACAATCTTATCAATCCAGTTAACAAGTTTATATTTTCTTTCGTATAGTTTTTAAATTTCCATTTCCATGTCTCCGTTGGCTCGCTTAAGTCCTAGAACTCCACTTGTGCCTGGCTGGTCGCCTCTACCATAACATGACCTCCCAATGTATGGTCTGACCTAACACGAGGGTTGGGACACTGATAGACAAGGAGAAGTCCAACAGACACTTAGCCCCTAGTCGGAGTGTGTTCCAAGTCCGATTGGAACTCTCTTGTGCTCTTTGTTCTTGTGAGTTAGTGCTGTTTGGAGGCCCGCTTGATCTATGGTATGAGGATGATCCCACTTTGCATGTGGGCTCGGGTGTCATCGTCTGCTCTGGGCCCTTGGTCGTGCTGAACAGCATGAAATGCTTTGAATTCTGGGTAATGACTGTAATAGTGGATAATATTGCTGGTGTAGTTAGATGTATGTGGATTTGTTTATGTTAATTCGTTTACTTGGCGCTACTAATTCCTGTCCCAATTACATACGAGTGCAAATTACCAACCCCAGTCAACCGCCTCACTAATCCCGAATGCTAACAAATTAATACACCGTTTAGACACACAAAGGCAACCAGTCCATGCAAAGTAATAAGTCACAAGTATTCAGAGAGGCTCAGGCTCGTAAGTCTTGGTCAAAGACTAACACTGTCTGCCACTGCCTCTCCGCCATACCCTAACATCGAAGAGGTAGGCTGAACGAATGTATTGCCTTCTGATCACGGACTACTCCGTACATTATGAGATAATGCTATCTTCGAGATGAGGATCAGAACCATGAGTAGGCTCGGAATCCTACATACAGGAAGCATTTCCTACACAGAACCCAAAGCGTACGTGCAAAACAAGAACAACTCAGCCATTTCCTAACAGCCCCTTCTACCCACTCCGTAATACAAAATCCAACCACCACTCAGAATCCACCGGCATAAAGCGAGCTGATACTGTCAATAGACCCACATTGACACAACCTGGGCACCAATCCAACGCCACCACAGATCTCGAGGTGAATCTGGCGACTGGACAAGGCTCTCGGGGGCCTATTAATAGAACTGTTTGGACGAGAAGTCTTGGTTTCACCCGGGCGTGGCCGCAGCTGACAAGTACGGTATCCACAGGCTTATAGGCCTAGAGAGTCGTGAGGGGATCATCGAAAAACGGTCCCTTGCCTTGTCCTCTTGGAGCGACGCGAGACTCAGGTCTCTGAGACAGCCCCGAAATCAGGAACTGTATCGTGTGCACTAGCGACGCATTGATAGTGTTGATATATACCGTTGGATTATGCTCAATTCAACTTCTATCTAGTCCTCAAGCCTCCTAATGGCTTGCGTGTGGCTTTGTGTTTAGGGCATTATGGCTGGGGATTTGAGGGTTTGACCGGCACCAAGGCGAGTCCCATATAACAAGTGCTGCTGCATCAATTCAACCAAAAAGCGACAACGCGGTTTTAACAAACGTTCAGTCAGAAGGGGGTGACATCCGGGCCCCTCTTTGACCCCACATATTGGTCTAAAACGACCCTTTACATAAGAAGCAGCACATCGCCAACACGCAATATATCACAGCATTGATGGGTCCTAGCTGGCTTATTACTTATGTAAACTCGATAAGTAGACCCACGGGCCCAATACATGAGGTGATAAGCTGAGCATACACGGATCAGTGCAGGCTGTGTGGCCCTGTCAACAGCGACCAGATTCGGGTGGTGGTCACGGATTTGCCGGTATAAGAGGCCTGAAAAATCAGCAGAGCGGTCACTAGGCAGTGAGCAACATATCCCCCGCCTGGTGTAAGTGCCGGGATGCTCGGTTTTGGCGGACTTGAATGTACACTCACATGTACAAGCCGAAGGTATACCACTCGATCACTAAAAAACTACCTGAAAGGTAAACACAAGCGATCCTAAAACCAATTACAGGGTACTCGTATGTCACATATGCCGTTTCGGTGATGTTTCTCTAGAACATTTCTCTAGTAGCTCATACAAACCCTAAACCACAGAAGGACCGGCTCCACGTTCAATCATACGGTTCACGAGTAGAACCGCATTTATGGTTCTACCTAATCTCAGTTTGACTCACGAGCACCTTTATCCACCAAAGTCAGTGCTGCTGCTCATCACATTGGCCTCGCCTTTGACCTGGACCACACACAGGGTAGGACAAAAGGGTGTCACCCAAAGGTGCATTTAGATAACCTATAAAGAGTCAATTGATCTGTTCCTGCGCTCGAGTATACACAAAAAGTCCAAATAAGTGACCAGAAATTAGGGTTCACCAACCAGCTTGGCAGTTTCAGCGGTATATAGGCACTGAGTGAATGTTGACGATGTACTGACTCGTCCAAGTCAATGGTACAAGAGGAAGACCCACCTGAGCACAAACCGTGACTCGTCTCTGTGACATAGCTCAGAGCGGTAACCAGATACTTGATTTGTGGTATTCGAAGTGAGATTTGTCGTGGTGTTGAACCCATTAACCTAACCCAGCTCTCTTAGATTATTTGGGTTTGCTGTGATAGCTCCCTGTTGTACACCGCGTCACCATTTGTTGTTGTCAACATCTTTCAATTCTCTCTCCGGGATGGTGTTCCCCGTGATACCCTTGTCTGTCACCAACAAACAGCGTCAGGGGTGTAAACACGCTGTCTCGTGCCCTAATTCACTCAAGTTCATATTGTAATGCTACATAGTTCAAATTTCCAGTGATGCCGGTACTGATGTAATGAATTGTGGATGCGACGCACGCTGGGGATGCCTCGATGGTGAAACAGAGTTCACTATAGTCCGCGATATGTCTGCTGCTCACTGTGCGATCCACTTTACAGTTAATGCCGGGCATGATTGTGACCCTCCAGACTGTAACGGGTTGAGTGTGTTCGTAGCGAGCGCACTCAAGCGTGGCTCCGCTAATTTTCCTGGCTTCCTTGAGTTTGATGACTACTTCGATAGCGTTGGCGAGAAAATCAAACACTCTTATAGCCGCGGTCATGTCAGATTCTACTGTGAAACTGAATTCTTGTTGTCTGAACGAGACCCTAAAGCGCTTATCAGATGCAGTCGCAGTACCAGAGCTCCCAGAAACAGCAATTCCTCTCATCTTGAGTGATATGGAGCATCAATATAACCTGCATGTTGCTAAAAACTCCTGGGGGTCAAATCAAACGAATACTCCGTGAGCTATACGGTCTTCCACCTGTCAACTTTTGCGAGCTATAATGCGACGTGCACGTGCACGTGACTTCGTGGCAAGACATTACATCCCGTCAAACATGCATGTAGTTCTTGTCATCAACAACGAAGCGTCATTTGATTCCGCTATAAGTTACATTCAGACCAATTTCGACGATGTGTTCGATCAAAGTGGCAACGTTCCTTATCAGGTAGCTAATAGGAGAACGGGCCCTGACGTTTACCCCTGGTTTCATGCACTAGAGTCAAAGTACCAGACATGTGGTAAGAGTTTTCAAGTCCTACAGTCCATGCGTAGGACATTTCTCGGCGAAACTCTCAAGACGTTCGAGGAAGCTTGTGGTGGGGACCCAGTCTTAATGAAAGAGGAAGCCGTACCGGGGTGGGGTTCGGGTCGCCGCCTGGGTGATTCCCTGGGTGGTTCCAATGAGACCACGCCTACTGAGGTTTCAGACGAAGCGGTATCACTGGTTCCTTCGTTTTTGAAATCCGAAGATCAACTTCTAGCTGTCTCGTTTCGTGTCGATGACGAGATTTCCCACTCTTGCGCATCCCTTGTATGGCAAAGCTTACTCGGCCGGGTAGATCCTGATTCCCTGAGATTTTCGTAAAAAGCAGAAGGATTGGTCACGGAGTTTGGATGCGGCGTTTATGACTGGGGATTAGGTGGACATTACCTCACAGTTTCAATGGCACTGACGCCGCTGGGGTTCAGTCGAAGCGAATTGATTCTGACGCACCTGCTGGACTATGTTTTCAAGATCCAGGAAAGTGAGCACAATCTCGATGACCTCTACGCCAAAGCGTTACTCTGGAGAGATGCACAGTTGTGTGATAAGTTGGAGAAAGCCGATGTTCCAAGCTGGATAAAGGCCGGTCACGTGGACTGGATCAAAAGGAATAAGGAGGTGTTCGATGGGAACGATTGGTTCTGCAATGACACAGTGAGTGATGATGTATTCCGTTTTTTTGGAGAGTATCTCTGTCCTAACAACTGTGTCGCTGTGCTGGGGAGTTCAACCTTCTTCCGGATACCCGCTATTCGTCCCGAAGACGCCTTACTGCGCTACCAAGTCCATTGCGTCAATCTAAAGAAGTTTCAATCACTTTCCCAGGTGAGGCAAGTACCAGACTTTGAATTACCTCCGCCCAAGTTCGATTTGTTGGCTAAACCCGACCTTGTAGCTAAGGATTCTGGTTTTATCCGCTTTAGTTCAGCCCCTCTGGTCGCTCAAAAATGGCATGCAGTTAGCTTTGTGGCCGCACGTGTGGTGATTCTCTTAATGGTTCCGTCACATGGGGCTAATGTTGCTGGCAAGGCTTTAACTGAGTACGTGAATAAATGGTTGTTGCCATTCAATGGAGAACGCTTACAAGTCTCAGTGAGCATTTCCGGGGCCTCTTTACAAGCGTCATTTGCATCATCTCCAGATGACGTCAAGGCGGTCTTTGAACTGCTGTGCAACATAGTTACCATTCGGTCGTCACCCAAGGCTGTGAATGTTTACAATGACGCAGTTAAGAGTCTCAGGAGTCAGCTCGCGGAGGGAGCGGCTGATTCCAGCTCGCCTCGGTTCCGTTTGGACCTCGAAAGTGTTATCGAAAGCCGTGATTACTCTGCTCAGATGCGAGACCTGGACAGCCTTACATTACAAACACTCCCGCATATTGCTCCTGGCTATTTCGCACTGCTCTTGGTGGGCAACGTGCGCCACGCACAGACAGTTGAGCTGGCGAATACAGTGGCCACTCGTATTGGGAACGAGCAAAGGGCAGTTTACCAGCGTCCACTACCCACTGTGGACCTTCCGGCTAACATATACGATGGGACGGTCCGGCGTACATTACTCAGACACAGCCATGACGGGTGTGCGGTTCTGCGTGCATTCGACTTGGGGGTTTGTGTCCCTGGATTGCTCGGAGTAGCTACGGCGTTGGCGAGTATTGCCTCTACCGTCTTGGAGCATGACATCAAAATCTCGAAAATGTACAGCTCGCAGACTGAGTCTAAAGCAGTGATACTGAAGGGCCACGTTTGGTTTGTCCTGGAGGTGATAGGTCTACGTGAGCTTCGATATGTTGAGCCCAAGGTCAACCGCAGTATTTTCGAGGGCATGAAGAGGGCTTTCGACGAGCTGGATGAGTCTGACATGGTGGGGACGTGTGGTAGAGTCCAGGCACGCTTCTTTGACCATAGAGGCTCTGCTTTTGCTGAAGCGGATCGGATGTGGGAGCCAATGGTGTTAGAGGGCGTGTGCTACGGTCGGCAAATGGGTCAAAGGATTGGAGATCTTCGGGCTCGCGATTTGCGAGCCATGTTTTACCGCCATGTTTTGAACAGAGAGACTAGGAAATGTGTAAGAATCTCCTATTCTAACGCAGGCATAGTCCCTCCATTGAGTACGATCGCTGAACCCGACGTGGCCACTAGGAGACGCCCACACGCTGATCTTGACGATGAGCACGCTCAAGACTCTTCCGATATGGGCACCTCGAACCACTTCGCTTCTGATGGGTACTTCTTTGATGAAAGCCAGCTCTCGGGATAAAATGAGGTTCTATACTATATATAAGTTGGTAGGACTACTGTTTTTACAGACACATGTATGCGAATAGATCCGTGTTCGGCTGTGGACGACTATAGGCATTCGAGGGTATCCAAATTGACGAGATAGGGCCTGCTGGCTTGTCTGGGCACTACTCCTAAAGAAATTAGACAAAAGCAGGCATGCTTCACCCACAATGGGGTCTTTAGTAGCATTGAGAGTCTGATACTAGTCCTGATTATCTTCTTGAGCGGCCACGGTGCACCGACACACGCCTTATCAATTGGGTTACCACTCGGTCCAATTCAGGACCTACGGGTCCCGGTTCGCTGTGCATAGCTTCAATTATGGTCAACTATGCAAATAACGTGCTGGAATAGGATCTTAATCGGGCACATGTACACCTTTGAAACTGATCTGAAGGCCATGCGTGGCCACGTCTGGCTAATTGTGGAAATTTTTGGGTTGAGAGAGGTTCGTTATGTCGAACCTGGACTCAACCGTAGCCTGTTCGTGAGCATGAGGGAGGCGTTCGGAGATATTTAGGAACGTGACATGATTGCTGCTCGGAAATGGGTGCTTCAGAAATACTTCGACAAGCGCAAAACGGCTGACGAGGAGCTGGAACAGTTGGGGGAACCGATTGCTGCGGAAGGCGTTGCTTATTCTCATAAGTTCTGGGTCAAGCTGCAATTTATATTTGCTCGCAACGTAGATAACTTGTACAACCGCTGTGTGCTGACCGGAAAAACCAGACGGTGCGTTCGTATCACGTACTCTAATCGGGTAGTCGAAGAGTCTCGGCCTCTTGATGAAGATGACATTTATAATGAGCATCGGGTTCGTTGTCGTCCTGATAGTGACGATGAGGAGCTTCTGCAGCTCAGTTTGCCCATTTCTAGTGTGCTCGTTTCTGATGAATCACAGTCTGCTGCTCAGGATGAAGATCCTGCTCAGGATTTTGAGGACATTGAAACTGACTCTGGTCGCGACTCATCACCTGGTGAGGGGTCTGAGGGTCAATTAGATGAGTAGGATTAGTGCAATACATACTCCTTATTTTCTTATACATGTGGAAGCTCTAGTCCTATACCATCAGCACTCGGTCCGCTTCCAACTAGGTTCTCTGGGAGAAAGAAACGGCATCTTCCTTCAAACAGAGATAGTGATTTGCAAGATAACACTACCCCGTGAGACTTCAATCTGCGACCATATATCTGGATGGATGCACCCTTCATATAGACTAGCCAGCAATTGCCTGCGTATCGAAGTGCTGATGCGCACCCAGCGGAAGGTCACAGACTGCATATACTCCTACGAAAACGTGCTGCAAAACAAAGAACTTTGTATGGTGGACGCCCAAACGACGTTCTGGGCCTGCGAGCTCAGCCTCAATGGCGAGGGGGACACGCTCACTTTGAATTAGTACGCGCCACCACGCAGATCCGCATGCCCACAAATGCCTGAAGAGGCTTTGCTGAGCTGTGCCTGATCTTGATGGGCTGCAGACGTGAACTTCGCTGGCCCGTGGTCCAGGTAGTTGCTCCGGACAACTCGGATGAGGGCAAGTCTCGCGTAATCACTGAGGAGGCTAACGCAGCGTGGGGACGCAATTACAGCTACATAATGGATGCTGAGGGCCACGCTCTCTATTTGGCGTGGCAAAATGGCGCGCGCGTGATGCTTCAGTAGGGCAGGTACTCGTTCGAAGGGACGCTCATGGTGTATACGATTAAGGAGGGTCTAACACTCGATCTGAGGCAAATAAACGGAAAGAAACCTTATTAATGTGGCCGAGAGTGAGAAAACGCGGGGTTTTTTTTTTTTTTTAACTCCCATCTAAGGTCTACAACGTGAGGCTGAAGGAGATCCCCACTGAGGCTGAAGAGGCCACATACCTCGACGTAGACGACAATATACTCACAATAACCCGACAACATACCACCAAGCTCCTCGAGTTGCAGTGTAATGTACTGGGAATCGCCCTCGACGGCCTGCAGAGCCAGGCGACGTGCACTCGAGTGCTCCGGGACCTAAGCCACTGGGACTGTGTATGCATCGCGCTGTGAAACGACGAGCTCACACTTGTTTACTACTGTCGGTAGCATTATCGCAAGATAACCTTCTTTTTCGTAGTTGCTCTGGTGCTGGTGCTGCTGGTGAATCTGGCCTGCGCACCGGGCTGCTACACCACACGCTAGCCTACACTGAGCAGTAGGCTAACTAACTGCTATCAGCTATTTATGTTAGCATAATTATTACCAACTAGCACAAAATAGTTTGACTTTAAAAACCTTCACCTTGGGGTCGCATTGGAATCGCCTTGGTATCATAGGGTACCCCCTTGGGAACCAAACGCATCCAGCCATCCCAGCACTGTCCCAACCATTAACCAGCAGAAGGCTTATCCAAAACAAAATCAAACTAAATGTCCAACTGGATTCCTATTTCCACTATAAACCTGCAATGGGTTAGTATTTATTGCCGCCCTTGATTCGATTCAGCTGTAAGGCTTCTTTAGGCCTCTATGTATAGCTGGCAGGTACTTACTCGGTGTACATCACTCAGAGCTTCATATGAGCTCGTTTAGTCACCAGTATATGTTGCTTAAGAGCTCAACACTTTCGTACTGGTTATTACATGGTAGTATAGCTGAGTAGTACAGACTGGCAGCCTGGTATTACAGTACATTCGAGGAGGCACATTAGAGCTATTTTTGTAATGAAATTGGCCGCACTACTCTACTTCATCGGCCAACATAAGCCCTTGCATCACAATTATGGTCTATGTGGAACGCTTATCTGATAGTTGGTCTAGTTACTAAGAAGGTTCATGCGCCAAGACGTCATTAAATGGAAGAGGTGTGACTCGATGGCTAGAAGGTGTACATAACGATAAATAGCTGTGATGTTCAAGGATCTACCCTTTCTATTGTAACTTCTGATCTAAACAGGCTCTCGGTTACAGCGGTTGGCGACTATATGGCTACTATTCCTCGTCTAACCGATAGTGAGTCTAATCATGTGATTATCTATGGGCCATACTCGGATCTGAAGCCCGACGACAACAAGAATTATTAGAACTCAGCTATGGTGACTAACTAAGGTATTCTCCCTTTATAGGCCATTGATTTAGGCTGAAAGCTCATTAAACTGACCACATTTCGACCTGAACTATATAATTCGATCTGTACAGGCAGGGAACCTCACAGCCCCCATGCTTAAAGACTACCTGGCACCCCGCGTTCTCGACTACTCAGTGATATCCAGGCACGCTGTGCCATCGTTTGATCAGGGTCCTACGACGTCCGCGCCACTCACACTTAAGTACGCTTATTAGGCTGGTTGAGCCGAACACATTGGAACTTCACTGTCACCATCTAACGGATCGCCTACCACCATGACCTCAGTGTGATCTAGTCTTAAATACACCATAAAACTCCTCCTGCTATCATTTTTTCTCGTGTGCAGTTGCCTGTGGCCCGATATATGCGCCGCTCCTAGATCTGCTGGTGGCAGTGTGGCTGGGCTGGGCACTACGTACTGGTCGCTCTTACTGTTACCCGCCTTGGCCGCTATCCACTCTGGCCGTCATCCGCTCGGGTTGTTATTCACTCGGGCTGTTTTCCAGACTGGCCGTTACGTACTATGCTCACCGCACATCACGCAATGGGTTCCGCATCTACCAACGCGACTCAATTGAGGTACAGAAACCTCTAGCTCCGTCACGCTCTCCACATAAGCGAAACCTACCGGAGTCAATTGACACTGGCTCTAAGCTGTTCACATCGTGCAAATGTGCCGAATCCATTGCATACGTTCACCAGGAGTGTTTGGCAGAGTGGAATGAGAAGCTGGGCACACAGAAGTGCGTGACCTGCCAGACGCCGTTCGTTAGGGCTCATCCGCTCGACTTCTGCGAGATCCAGTGGCGCGAACACGCTATCCACGCCATCTACGTCTCAAGGTACTGGCACCACGCGCTTCGTGTCCGCGCCGGCTTGGTGCTCAATATGCTGGTGGGTTCGTTGTACGATGTAGGCTGAATGTTATATGGCATACTTGGCGACAGCCTGTGGGAACTTTCGAACATTTCGACTTTTTGGTGATCGGACTAACGGAGGTGCTGCGGGGACTGGCGTTAGCTTCGCTCGTGACAGTGATATGGCGTAGCCACTACCTCAGCCTGAACGACCAGCTGAACGACCTCCCAGGCACCCAGCCCCGAGCCACGCTGCGAAACTTTCAGTGCAATACCCGGCACATCATAACGGCCGTCAACATTGTCAGATTGTTCTCACGCTGGTCGCGGGCGCGCCCGTGGTGTCCAAGCAGCTGCGACCCCTTTTGGCGGTCCAGGGCCCGAGTAGATGCGTATCTACTACACGGGCACGTCTGAGCACCTCTGAGCACCTCGACATGCTCTTTAAGCAGCACACATCACTAGTTGTCGTGCGAGACTGCCTGGCGGTCAACTTTCTCGTGTCCTGCGGCTACTATGCCGCTACCGAGCTCCTCATGCTCCACGCGTTGGCCGCAATCACCAACGCAGTCCACACCGAGATGCTCGAGGGCTTTGTTGGTGGCTCGAGGACCGTCAAAAGCATCGTACCGGCGTTCTCCACTGCGTTGGCGCTGCCCTCGCTGTATGCCGCGGCACTTTATACCAAGCTCAAAGGGTCCCCCTGACCCCACTATCTGCTGTTCTGAGCGGATAGAGCGGCCGGCGTACTTTGCTGGTGGAGCAAGCTCACCGGTAAGGCGGTGTCTGATCCGAGTTCCGGCGGCTACGCGCTTGGTGGCGCGGCTCGTCAATATTCCCGCAGTGAGCTGTGTGCGGTACAGATATCTTTATATTACGGTTGGGTACGTACTTCAGGTGCGTAGTTTATACAAAGAGATCTTTAACAATCTGAGAAAGATATGAACCCTTGGTCCATGGCCGCCAGTGCGGGGATTTCCGACGTAGTATGTGTTGGATATGGTATCTGGAAGCCTGGGTTATATCTTGATTGGTCAGCTGCGTCTTCGGTGTTGTGAGTCTCATGTGTTAGTACATATAATTGTATTGTACTGAGAGCAAGGTCACTGAAAATAATGATATGAACGGCAAGGCCAGTTCCTCTATTTTTATAAACCTGCCAAGAATTGGTGTACAGGTCATCGATGGGCTGTGTTGGCGATGTTCGATCACCTTCGCTCACCAGGGCAAATCCAATACCGAATTACTACCTCCGCTCGGTACTTTGACGCAATTTTATCCAGTGTATTTTGGCATGGCGCCTCGTTATCGTCCTTTCTACTCCAATGCGCCGTAAGCGTTACTCTTCTATTACTGGCTCAATAACCTGTATGTGATGCTTAATTGAGGTACATATATATAAGGGCAGGGCGCTGAGGTCCCAAGCTAGACTGAAGAGACCGTGTTTCTAATAAGGCATTAGTAAAGCACGGTTTAGTCCGTATATTATTTATAAATCGAGTTCTTTTTGTATATATCGCGAAAAGTACAGGAGGGAGGCAAGCTCATTGCTAAAGCCTGGCGTCATGACTAATCTCGGAACGGCTCTGATGATTTCCGTGTATGTCCCTGCATACATTACTAAGCATACGACAGGTGAGGGAGGGTAGTGCAAGGATCGTTGCGCGTCATACGTTCGCGATTACATATGATCAAACACTCATCACTCTAATCACACCACGCTCAAACCAAAATGAACGTAATTGTAGTGGGATCGACGGGTCTGGTTGCTTCTAATTTTATCGAGGCATTGATCAAGTCGGACAAGGTCCAAAAGATTTGGGCATTTTCTCGTAGTGAGCCCCCAGCACACTGGAGCCAGTCGCCAAAGTTCGTGAAGGTTGTATCAAAGGACACCTCCAGCTGGCACACCCATTTTCCTGAGAACGCAGACGTGATGATGTCAGGCATTGCGACGACCAAGAGGGCTGCAGGAGGAATCAAACAGCAGCGGTTAATTGACCACGATATGCAAGTCGACCTCGCGAGCGAGGCTAGAGACAAGAACTGCCGGGCGTTTATTCTCATCAGTGCTGGCCAAGCGAATAAGAGCTCCATGTTCGATTATCTGAAGTTGAAGGGTGACACCGAAGAGGCCATCGAGGCCCTCAACTTCGAGAAGACCATTATTCTCCGTCCTGGCTTCCTCATAGGCGAGCGCCTAGGCCCAAAGGTTGGGTTTGGCATGGGAACGATGAATGTCGTGATGCCGAAGCTGTACCGATCGCCATTTCAGTCATTAGTTGGGTACCCAGTTCTGGCCAGCGAAGTCGTCAAGGTGGCACTTAAGTCGGTAGAATCACTTCCCAACGGCATTCACATCATTGAGAGCAAAGAGATTCTCGATCAAACAGAGGCACAGTAGTGCATATCTCTTACAACCATCAAGAAATAATCATAGAGTTTTATTTACACAATTGCATGACCTCACCATTATTGTTCAAATCGCCCAGAATAGTAAGATGAATTAGCCCCCTCCGGAATTTCTCACCTTTGTATAAGGTAAATTGCATGAAATTCCTACAATCTGATGTCTTTAATCTGTTGAATCATCATTTTCGCGACGCCTGGTCCTCTTATATTTTTCTGAACTGTCTACGAGAGACCTTAATCACAACGGATTTACTCTCAAGAAGCAGCGAGGATCAGCATCATCGAAAAGTTTCAATCGTTCTTCTTTGAGACGCCTCGATGCGGCGTATAGCTTCTAATCTCTAAAATGACAAATCACACTGTGCATCGAATTAGCCCCAACCCTCTCACTGGATCGGCGAAGGCATCGGGATTGTCGAGATCAAGAGCCACATGGGTGAGCCCCATGTATCATCTCGACATCTCTACGTGAGATTGGTGGCGGGGTCCGAGACCTAGCCCATGATTCGATGATGATTGGACTAGATCGCAAAGCTCCAATTAATAGGGTACTATAGGCGTTTTATGAAGTTTCAGACTGATGAAAGTCATTTCATTGTGTATTTATTTTGGTTAGCCTGGAGGATCGGCGATTCATACCTGAAATTATCGGGCTCGATCACATTTATATAACCCTAAGATCAATCGGTATGTTGATGTCTAACAGAAAGCTTCAAGGATGCATTTACCCCGGTACACGTACCCCGGTGATTAAGGATCGCAGGGGTTACCCAGGCCCAGATAGCGCCTCGCGGATGCACCCTGACGCAGGCCCAATAGCCGATTTCCTAAGCCTACCCGTTGGGGCATCCCAGCAGTCCACATTTCCCCTCTTTTCTGCTGCGGAACGGAATAATTGTGGGTTTACGTGTGGGATTGCGACGCATAACCCTGGTAACTGCGTGTGGATCCTTGTATCAAGCGCCGGTGACAAAGGCCCTGGTGATACATGCGCCAATTTACTGAGCGGTAGGCGAAGATGGATCATTATACTGAATGTCTAAATGTGAAGAATTGCCTGGCTCTTTTTAATCTACTTTCGAATTATTATTGTTTGGCGGGCTCTAGTTTCTACCTATAGAGGGGCCGGTGCTGGTCGGCATCACGGTTTCAATGAAGGGTTATGCAGGGCGTTGTGTCAAGACTGCCCTGATGGTCGAGGCTGAAACATAAAATTGCATGACAATCATGTACAGAATGTATAAATTTGGTTATGAATTGTCGTTCATAGACTTTGTGCATTGATATTCACACTTGGTAAAAAATAAAGGGGGGTGAACCATGTATATCATGCGAAAATTCATGGACGAAGGCGATTTCTTCTCGAAGAACCGGGCTGGGTATGCAAGCTGGATGCCGCATGGGTTCCCCACATCAAATGAGGGGAACCACCCAGTTCACGATATCGCGAAACATGGAATATACGGTAATGGAACATAATGAGATGTATAAATATAGCTCATTTAACCTGGATTTAAAACCAAACTCGACCTTGTGATCTCTTAAACTTCACACCCTCTACCTTTTACTGAACAATGCTCGCTCCTATCGCTCTCGGCGCTGCCATGCTCTCTCTCGTCCAGGCGGACTGGAACGCTGATGTGTCCGGCTTCATTTCTGCTGATGAGGTTCTTTACACTTCAGTCTCTAATTGGAACGCAGGTGTGGGTATTTTCGGTGCGTTGGGGATCCAGGGATACTTTCCCACGCTGCAGTCTTCTTTGAGCGTGCTTTCTGCTGACGCGGCTCATCTGAGTGGTGGAGACGTTGACGCTAGCGCAGTTGAGAACTTCGGAGTCTCAGTCGTTACTCTTCTCGACGCGCTGACTGCTAAAGCCAATGACTTCTCCTCTGTGGGCCTCAAGACCATTGTTAAGAACGACATTTCTAGCATTGTTGGCCCCGCGGTCGACGTTGTCTCGGGCATTGTGACTGCCATCGATGGAGACTGCGGCAAGGTCAACTCTCTCACCAGTGTCTTGAGCGAGGTCAGCTCTGCTCTTCATGGTGCTGGAAATGCATATGGGGTGGCTATCCCCGCTTTGGCATCTGCACACTGCTAAGTGCGAGCAATCTTCGCTACTCGGCGGGGTCATGTTCAGCGAGGACATGCTAGCCAAATTTTGATCTAGGCAGTAGATTTATGAGCTTTGCAATCACATTTATACATGCATGGTCGACTTGTTGGCTAAGAAACTCAGCGGCCCTTTTGATCACATGTGATCAATATGATGATGTCGTATATTTCAGGATTAGGGTTGATTGGTAGCTAGTATGGAATATGGGCACCCAAGGTTTAAATACTGGTAAAGCAGATAATAATCGTAGTTCGGTAATGATTCGTGAAGGGTATTATGCATGAGCCGAGTACATACATATGCTGGTTCAAGTTTTAGAGACTAATGGCGAGAATTGGAGGGATCTGTTGCATCGGCAGAGACACTTAGGGCAAATAGCTAGTGAACTCACGAATCTGAGTCGATCTTAGTTTACTTAACACATCCTATCCTATCAAAGTCGGAAAAATTTTGCGATAAGCAACTTCGGATATAGTTGTAAGAGGTAGATGGAAGAGTCAGGCTGTGCCTTCTTTTAAAACCACTACCCTGAAACAATCACGCAGCGCGATCATTCTTGATTGGTATTGTGAGCTTCGCGAGCAGTGCCCGTGATCTATAAACATCAGTTTGCCAAAATTGGCCCAGGCATGTTTTGATAAGGGCAAGCCAAAAGGCAGGATCGAGGCGTGAGAGGCATTGAGCCCTATTTAAGCCGACAAGAGGCAGTGTAATAAGGCCGCAGTACCATTTCCTGTAATGACGGACAAGTTTCAGCCTCTCGCGGCTCAACTAAACTTCTGAAAGTGTGAGAATTCAACTAAACTTCTGATAGTGTGAGAATTTAGTTGCAATCTGTCGAGTACATTCGACGCACTACGGAAATGCTCTCTGGGGCCTCATTACGGTCTTTGAATGACATAAGTGCGTTGCTGAATTTCCTGAGTTGTCACTGAGACTTTTGGACCTAGATTGTTGAACAGCGCGCGAACAGCTCTTACTCGTGTAATATAAGCTTAGTAGCGATGACCTTGAAAATCCTAAATCACGTGAGGGGAAATACTTAAGGCTAGATCGCTAAATAGTCGACGTCATGCCGACTTTGGGCGGACAATTCCTGCAAGAGCAAGAGCTGGCGCCCCTAAGTGGTCCCAAGACAGGGGCACATCAGAAAGTTTTATAGAGCTGAGGAACTGTCCGCATCATCAGATCGAGTGCCCGAAGCTTAGCTGAAACCCGATCTAAGGAGTGGCGAGACCATGTCCTTACATACTGTGGCTGACTGAGACGATCACAAGAGCGCGAGGGCTAGCTTGGACTTACCCCCGATGCCACACATACTCTATGAGGGTCCGCCGGAGATGTACTGCGATATATGTGATTTTGCCCTATCGCATATGAACGCCCGAACGCAAATGCGGTGAAGGGAGCTTACAAGCAAAAGAGCTCATGCAGATCAATCATTCTAAATATGGGACGTGGCATATGATGCCTACCCAGGCTTCGTTCATCCAGCAGCGAAACTCTTTTTTTTCTGAGGCCTCTCCGCAGTATTTCTTATTACTCTTATCTGTGAAGATGAATAGTTCGAAGATAACGTATAGGTCAGTCGGTAGCCTTGCCCACTTATGTTGGCGTATCGAACCACGAGGTTTGTGGTTAAATAGGGTTCTGTCGCTTTCTATATGACCTCCTTTCCTCGGCCCGCGAATAACTCCTCGTCACTAAAAAAGCAGGGCGCATTTTAGCACTACGTAATGGAAATTTTTTGAGGGAGCTTCTGTCGTTGACATATCGTATTAATTATCACGGCGACTGACAGGCTACCATGGTGCTGAGCATATGACGATGCTCGATGCATGTCCGGTCGGTACAGGGTCGCACGCGGGAAGTGCTTGTACAACCCGCTCGCAAGCCTTGCCCTTTATCCTTAGCCTCTACATGCGGGTGGTGGAATCGATATTAACCTCTGCCATCACACTAAGCGGCTAGGCAGGGTAGGGCGAAACATAAGCATGGCCTCCTAGGTGAGGGTAGGGCCCAGTGGTCCTGGGCGCACAGACTCCTGACGACGACAGCTAATGATTGGGCGAGATAGCAGCTGAGAGGGTCCTAGGCAGCCGCTGATGATAACTAATCCAGAGGTTGATGGAAAAGCCGATCGATAAATAATGACGGGTCGAGAAAAAACTTCTGCACTCCTGATCTGACACCTGGTTTTCGTAGTTAACTAGATAAAACACCAGAGAAAATTTTCACGCACGTCCTACACGCCTCTTCACTCCGGGTAAAGGGTTCAGGTCCGCCCTTCGCTCTCAAGCTCCTGTAATAGCAATTAATCAGGGCGAAGGTTTTCGGTTCTATTGTGCATATGCGTGACTATCATTATTTTCTGCTCATCCGAGGTGTCTTCATGCCGCACAAACTCCTACAGATAATTGGCCAGTTTTCAAGGAGCAACTTACCTCTCTGAATGCGAAGGTCGTCCGGTCAAGGTGTTGACTATGCGTTTATTTTCCGTGCTCCGGCCGATCTAAGGTTTTAGCACTTTGCGTCGGCAAAAATATGCACCTCGCCCTTAATTGAGCTCAGCTGTGCAACCCTTATGTAAGGTGCCTGTGGATCTTTTAGTTATGCAAGATCTCGAACCCTCACACGCATTCCGCATTAAATATACCTTGCTGAAACATCCGTGAGAAGAGCATGCAGTCGTTAAACGCTGCAACCCATACTTCACTGTAGTGTACATGCATGTGAACCAATAAACAGATTTAAACCTAGCTTTCACCGATCATTTGAATGCTATCTTAAGCGAAATATATCTTAATACAATACTTAGAAACGAAGTTTGTGATTTTTCCTATGAAAGACAGAATAAGCAGCCTCTTGCAGTATCTTGCAAGGACCGAGCGGTGCAGCTTGATTCACTGCTTCCGCTTGCTTACTTCACATCGTCCTTTGCATTGGCCGCCGTGCCAGGGCTGAGCAGTGGTGTCCAGATCCTACACGGCCGGACTCAATGTGGACTTTGGCACGAGACAAGCACGGCTACAATGCGCCGTGACCCTTCTGTACAACGGCGAGGTGACTGACTCTCATCTTGACAAAGACGGGCGTTTGCACAAACCCTGGTGGATTAACCCGTGCTCTCATGTCAGTGGTCGTGAAAACGCCCCACAGCGCCTGATCTTGCCGCGACCCTAAACCTGGAATTAAACGGCTGCGCGACGACAAAATTAACGGCGACGACCTGCCACATCGAATGGACAGATGGGAATTGTGTCTTCGATTCTCGCACCGCATCCCACGGCACCTGGATATGCCACGACCCTCACCATGCCATACAGTGGCTTGGTTCCGACGACTTTCACTCTTACGGGTCCGTATACCACGAACGACGGAGAAACCGGCATTGTCACGTCCGTGATGGTGGAAACGCCCACTGCTCCCGCCTATGCCACAACGAAGAGCACACCTTATGGTGGCAGCGAGATAAAGAGTCTCACTGAGACGGGGCCTTATACGTCCAACGGCTGGACCGGTGTAGTGACGAGTGTTATCGTTGAAATTCCCACTGCATCCGGAGCTGCCACGACTCTGACTGTGCCATATGGCGGCTCCGTGCCTACAACTGTGATTGAGACTGGTGTTTATACTAATCCCAGTGGCTGGACAGGTGCTATGACAAGTGTAATCGTGGAAACCCCCACGGCGCCAGGCTACGCAACTACATTGACGTTGGCGTATAGCGGATCGGCGTCCACTACTTGGACAACGACTGGTCCATATACCTCGGACGGCTGGACAGGTGTTGCGACCAGCGTGATTGTGAATACGCCCACTGCTCCAGGCATCGCCACGACCCTCACTAGGGCATACAGTGGCACCGTGCCCGCTACGTTAACGACTACGGGTCCGTATACTTCAAGTGGTGAAACTGGTATCGTGACTTCGGTCATTGTGGAGACGCCGACAGCTCCAGGAATCGCCACCACGCTGACTAGACCATACGGCGGCTCATTTCCACTCACAATCACCAGTACTGGGCCGTACACCAGCAATGGGGAAACAGGAATCATCACCAGCGTTATAGTTGAGACTCCTACGGCGCCTGGCATTGCCACTACTCTTACGGCTCCGTATAATGGCTCATCAGCCACGACTCTGACGACCACTGGTCCATATACCAGCAATGGAGAGACCGGCATTATCACCTCGGTGATCGTAGAAACCCCGACAGCTCCAGCTATAGCCACCACTGTCACCACGCCGTACAGCGGCACGGCCACCACTACACTGACCACAACAGGACCCTATACCTCAGGAAGCGAGACTGGAATAGTGACTTCGGTGGTTGTAGAGACTCCCACCGCGCCAGCGTATGCTACGACACTCACCACTCCTTACAGCGGATCTATCGCCACCACTCTGACACAGACTGGTCCTTACACAAGCAACTACGAGACGGGAGTGGTCACATCTGTGATTGTGGAGACACCTACAGCCCCTGGCATCGCCACCACCCTGACGGCGCCATATAGCGGCTCGGCACCCACTACTCTCACTGAGATCGGGCCGTACACATCGGGGAACGAGACGGGAATTGTCACCAGTGTGATCGTGGAGACGCCCACCGCTCCTGGTATTGCCACCACGATTACCGTACCCTACAGTGGAAATATAACCGCAACCCAGACCACCCGAGGTCCGTACACAGTGGGAAATGAGACCGGCATAATTACCAGCGTAATCGTGGAAACGCCCACCGCCCCAGCCAAGGCTACTACGCTAACCGTTGCGTATGATGGATCGGTGACGACTACGCTGACTTCAACGGGCCCGTACACGATCGGCGGCGAGACCGGTGTGATTACCTCGGTTGTTGTGGAGACGCCCACGGCTCACGGTCACGCGACTACCCTAACCACACAATACAACGGCACAGTTCCTCTAACGCTCACGACCACCGGGCCCTACACATCTAATGGCGAGACCGGTGTGGTGACAAGTGTGGTGGTAGAAACTCCCACAGCGCCGGGAATTGCTACAACTCTGACCACGCCGTACAATGGCAGCGTGACCGCCACCCTCACGGAAACCGGCCCTTACACCACTGGCAACGAGACCGGAATTATCACCAGCGTGTTGGTGGAGACGCCGACTGCCCCAGCCTATGCCACCACGCTCACGACGGCATACAATGGCTCGGCATCAACGACCCGCACGGAGACAGGACCTTATACTTCGAACGGGGAGACAGGAATTGTCACCTCCGTCATTGTCGAGACGCCGACGGCGCCAGCGATTGCTACAACATTCACTACGCCATATAACGGAACGGCCACGACCACGTTCACGGAAACTGGGCCCTATACAAGTAACGGTGAGACAGGTGTGGTTACGTCGGTAATTGTGGAGACTCCCACCGCCCCGGGCATTGCCACTACGCTCACTACCGCCTACAAGGGCAGCGTGGCCACGACATTCACTACGCAGGGTCCATACACCTCCAACGGCGAAACGGGTGTGGCCACGACGGTCGTAGTGGAGACGCCTATAGCGCCAGCCATTGCGACGACGCTAACCACGCCCTACAGTGGAACGATTACGGCCACGCTTACGGAGACTGGTCCCTACACCAGCGGAAACGAAACTGGAATCGTCACTTCCGTAATCATCGAAACGCCCACGGCTCCGGCCTATGCCACTACTATCAGCACCCCGTATAATGGCAGTGTGGTGACGACAGTGACCAGAACGGGCCCCTACACGAGCAACGGAGAGACCGGAATCGTTACTTCGGTTATTGTGGAGACTCCCACGGCGCCAGCGATCGCGACGACTCTCACTACGCCTTACAACGGTACCGACACCACCACGCTCACTCGAACGGGTCCGTACACAGTCGGTAACGAGACCGGAATTGTGACCTCGGTGGTGGTGGAGACCCCCACGGCTCCGGCTTATGCCACCACGGTGACGACGCCGTATAACGGCACGGCTGCCACGACCCTTACGAAGACTGGGCCGTACACGTCGAACGGCGAGACGGGCATTGTGACTTCTGTCGTCGTGGAAACGCCGACTGCACCGGGTATTGTCACTACGCTCACGATTGCGTACAACGGCAGCGTGACGACGACTTACACCTCCACGGGACCATACACTACCGGGAGTGAGACCGGCATAGTGACGTCAGTGGTCGTTGAGACGCCCATCGCGCCAGCGGTCGCCACCACGCTTACCACGGCGTACAACGGCACGGCTCCGACGACACTGACGAAGACTGGACCATATACCACTGGAAATGAGACGGGTATTATCACCACGGTGATTGTGGAGACGCCCACGGCGCCTGGCATTGCTACGACGCTCACGACGGCCTACAACGGCACTGACACCGCCACACTCACGGAGACCGGCCCGTACACCACCGGCAACGAAACGGGCATCATCACCAGCGTGATCGTGGAGACGCCCACAGCGCCAGCTTACGCCACAACGCTCACCACTGCGTACAACGGCACCAACACCGTCACGCTCACAGAAACTGGTCCTTATACGACCGGGAATGAGACCGGAGTCGTTACTTCGGTGGTGGTGGAGACGCCCACTGCACCTGCCATTGCTACAACGCTTACCACTGCGTACAACGGTACGGCGGCGACCACTCTGACAAAGACTGGGCCATACACGACCGGCAACGAGACCGGAATCATCACTAGTATCATTGTGGAGACGCCTACGGCCCCCGGCATCGCGACCACGCTAACCACGCCTTACAACGGCACGGCCACGACCACATTGACAGAAACCGGGCCGTATACGAGTGATGGTGAGACGGGCATAGTAATTTCGGTCATTTTTGAGACCCCAACGGCCCCCGGCCGCATTACTACGCTTACGAGGCCTTGGAATGGCAGCGTGACCGCTGCCCACACGCTCACGGGCCCCTACACGACAGGCAACGAGACAGGCATTGTCACCTCAGTGATTGTGGAAACACCCACGGCCCCAGCCATTGCGACCACCTTGACGACGGCTTACAATGGCACGTCTGCGACGACGTTGACGCGCACGGGACCTTATACCATTGGTAACGAGACCGGACTTATCACTTCGGTGGTGGTGGAGACGCCCACAGCGCCCGGCTATGTCACCACGCTGACGACGCCGTACAACGGCACGGCGGCCACTACTCTCACGGAAACCGGTCCTTACACGACAGGCAACGAGACGGGCATAGCTACCACCGTCTTTGTGGAAACCCCCACCGCGCCGGCCATTGCCACCACCCTGACGACCCCATACAACGGTTCTGCGACAACCACACTCACAGAGACAGGCCCGTACACCTCCGGAAACGAGACCGGAATCGCCACGACCGTGGTGGTTGAGACGCCGACGGCTCCGGCCATCGCGACGACCCTCACTATGGCCTACAACGGCACGGCCACAACGACCTTGACGTCCACCGGCCCCTACACGACCGGGAACGAGACCGGTGTTGCCACCACCGTGATCGTGGAGACCCCCACTGCGCCAGCTTACGCCATTACGCTGACAAAGGCCTACAACGGTAGCGACACCACGACCCTTACGGACACGGGACCATATACGTCGAATGGGGAGACTGGCGTGGTGATGAGTGTCATTGTTGAGACGCCCACGGCACCCGGAATCGCTACGACGCTGACGACCCCTTGGTATGGCACCGACACCACCACTCTGACGACGGCCGGACCCTATACCACGGGCAACGAGACGGGGATCTTAACGAGTGTAATCGTGGAAACTCCTACCGCTCCGGGGATCGCCACAACTCTGACTACGGCTTACAACGGCACCAACACCGTCACGCTTACAGAAACTGGCCCTTATACAACTGGCAATGAGACCGGCGTGGTTACGAGCGTGGTGGTGGAGACGCCTACAGCGCCAGGATATGCGACCACGCTTACTGTGCCCTACAATGGCACAGACACGACTGCTCTGACTGCCACCGGTCCTTACACAACTGGCAATGAGACCGGCCTAGTCACCAGCGTCATTGTAGAGACGCCTACCGCGCCAGCCACTGCCACCACGTTGATAATGGCGTGGAATGGCAGCGTCACTACCATCTACACTACCCAGGGTCCGTATACTCTGGGCAATGAGACGGGCGTGGTGACTTCGGTGATTGTCGAGACTCCCACGGCTCCGGGTATTGCCGCAACGCTCACGACGCCTTGGAACGGCAGTTTCACGACGACTTACACCACTCAGGGCCCGTATACGACTGGTAACGAGACCGGAGTGGTGACCTCAGTGGTGGTGGAAACGCCTACAGCCCCGGGCACCCCTACGACGCTCACGACGCCTTGGAACGGTACCAACACGGCCACGCTGACCAACACCGGACCGTACACCATCGGGAACGAGACTGGCATTATCACCTCTGTGGTAATCGAAACGCCCACTGCCTCAGCCACGGCTACAACGCTCGCTACGGCCTACAATGGAACGACTCCCATGACGCTGACATGGACAGGCTCGTACACTCTTGGAAACGAGACCGGTATCATCACTTCTGTCATTGTGGAGACCCCCACGGCGCCTGCAACGGCCACTACCGTGACTACTCCGTACAGCGGCACTGGTGTGACGACTTTGACGACGACTGGTCCTTATACAATCGGCAACGAGACCGGCATCATTACTTCTTACATTTTTGAGACGCCAACGGCGCCAGCCAGCGCGACGACACTCATGACGCCTTGGAACGGAACGTACACGACGACTCTGACCACTACCGGACCGTATACGACGGGTAACGAGACGGGTGTGGTGACAAGTGTGATCGTAAAAACGCCCACTGCCCCTGGTTTGGCTACTACGCTGACCACTCCTTGGAACGGTACGTATACGACGACGTACACCACCCAAGGACCCTACACTACCGGCAACGAGACGGGAATGATCACCAGCGTTATAGTGGAAACGCCTACAGCGCCGGCGACCGCCACGACTCTGACCACCGCGTATAACGGCTCGACGGTGTCTACTCTGACGACCACCGGGCCTTATACCATTGGCAATGAGACAGGCATCATCACCAGAGTAGTGGTGGAGACCCCCACTGCCCCGGGACGTGCTACGACGCTGACGACGCCCTACAACGGTTCAGTGCCGACTACGTTCACGACCACTGGACCGTACACTACTGGAAACGAGACGGGCCTGGTTACGTCGGTCATCGTCGAGACGCCGACGGCTCCTGGACGTGCCACAACGCTGACCACAGCGTGGAACGGGACGTACATGACGACTTACACGACTCAAGGACCGTACGCCCTGGGCAACGAAACTGGTTTGGTGACCTCGGTGGTTGTGGAGACGCCCACGGCGCCTGGTTACGCTACAACCTTGACTGTACCGTACAACGGCACCGCTGCGGCCACTCTGACGACTACTGGCCCATATACTATTGGGAATGAGACGGGAGTTGTGACTAGTGTGATCGTGGAGACCCCGACTGCCCCAGCGACGGCTACGACGCTTACTACTGCGTACAACGGAAGCACGGCGACGACGCTGACGCGTACTGGACCGTATACCATTCGTAATGAGACTGGCATCATCACTTCGGTGGTGATTGAGACACCTACCGCGCCTGCCACTGCCACTACGCTTACGACCGCCTACAACGGCTCTGTTCCTACTACTCTGACACAGACAGGTCCGTACACACTCGGCAACGAGACAGGAATTATTACGTCCGTGATTGTAGAGACCCCCACTGCTCCGGCCTATGCTACGACGCTCACCACGGCGTACAACGGCAGCGTGACGACGACCCACACGACTACTGGGCCCTACACACTTGGCAATGAGACTGGCGTGGTCACTAGCGTTGTTGTGGAGACGCCGACGGCTTCTGCGACCGCGACGACTCTCACTACTGCGTATAACGGCACAGCCACTACCACTCTGACGCGAACGGGTCCGTATACCGTTGGCAACGAAACGGGTATCATCACTTCTGTCGTTGTGGAGACGCCCACTGCTCCGGCTACGGCTACTACGTTGACTACACCGTGGAACGGCACTGCCACCACTACGCTCACTGAGACTGGACCCTACACGATCGGAAACGAAACGGGTGTGGTTACTTCGGTAGTGGTGGAGACGCCGACCGCGCCTGGCCGCGTTACGACGCTCACCACAGCGTGGAACGGCAGCGTGACGAGCACGTACACGACGCAAGGGCCGTACACTATTGGGAACGAGACGGGTCTGGCCACGACGGTTGTGGTTGAGACGCCCACAGCCCCGGGGATCGCTACGACGCTCACTACCCCTTGGAACGGTACCAACACCGTCACACTGACCACCACTGGCCCTTATACTACCGGAAATGAGACGGGCGTAGTGACTTCGGTGGTTGTGGAGACTCCCACGGCGTCAGCTACCGCCACAACGCTCACTACGGCGTATAATGGCACGGGAACGACTACTCTGACCACTACTGGTCCCTACACTACAGGCAACGAGACGGGTATCATCACGAGTGTCATCATTGAGACGCCAACGGCGCCTGGTCTGATCACGACGCTTACTACGCCCTGGAACGGCACGTACACGACGACCTACACAGCGACGGGACCTCACACCACCGGAAACGAGACCGGAATCATCACTTCAGTCGTAGTTGAGACGCCAACGGCGCCAGGATACGCCACTACGCTGACCACGCCCTGGAATGGCACTGTGACGAGCACTTACACGACCACAGGGCCTTATACCATCGGTAACGAAACCGGTGTAGTGACTTCCGTCGTTGTTGAAACGCCCACCGCGCCTGCCACGGCCACAACGTTGACGACGCCTTGGAACGGCACCAACACCGCCACACTCACTGAGATTGGACCCTACACCACGGGCAACGAGACAGGTATCATCACTTCGGTCATTGTGGAGACGCCGACCGCGCCTGGCTATGCCACGACCCTCGCCACGCCGTACAACGGAACGGTGGTGTCTACGTACACCACAACCGGGCCTCATACGACTGGGAACGAGACGGGCGTAGTTACGAGTGTGGTGGTGGAGACTCCGACAGCGCCAGCGACCGCGACGACTCTGACCACTGCTTACAACGGCTCGGTGACCACGACTCTCACTGAGACCGGGCCTTATGCGATCGGTAACGAGACTGGAATTATCACTTCCGTCGTTGTGGAGACACCCACTGCCCCGGCCACAGCGACTACACTGACCACAGCCTGGAATGGCACGGCAACGAGTACTTACACCACGACGGGAGCGTACACTATCGGAAACGAGACGGGTATCATCACTTCGGTGGTCGTGGAAACTCCCACGGCTCCTGCGACGGCTACGACCTTGACGACTGCTTACAATGGCAGCGTGACCACCACATACGCCACCCAGGGTCCGTACACCATCGGTAATGAGACGGGAGTGGTTACGAGTGTGATTGTAGAAACGCCTACGGCGCCTGGCTATGTTACTATGCTAACTGTGCCCTACAACGGCTCTACGGTGTCTACTTTGACGACCACCGGACCGTACACTACAGGGAATGAGACGGGCGTGGTTACCAGCGTCATTGTGGAGACACCCACGGCTCCTGGCCTGGCGACTTCGTTGACCACGGCCTACAATGGCAGTATCATGACAACCTACACCACTATTGGACCCTACACTACCGGAAACGAAACCGGCGTGATTACTTCAGTGGTGGTGGAGACGCCTACCGCGCCAGCAACCGCTACAACGCTCACCGTGCCTTACGGCGGCACTGGGACTACGACCTTGACGACTGCTGGACCCTACACCACCGGCAACGAGACGGGTCTTATTACCTCGGTGATTGTAGAGACGCCGACCGCCCCCGGCCGCCTCACGACGTTGACGACGGCGTGGAACGGCACGGCAATGACGACGTACACCATGCAGGGACCATACACTTCGAACGGTGAGACAGGTATCGTCACCTCGGTGGTTATTGAGACTCCGACGGCCCCAGCCATCGCGACCACTCTCACTAGCGCGTACAACGGAACGATGCTGTCTACTTACACTACCCAAGGCCCGTATACAGTTGGAAACGAGACTGGGGTGGCCACGACGGTTGTTGTGGAGACGCCCACTGACCCAGGCATTGTGACGACGCTCACGACGCCTTACAATGGCTCTGTTCCTACGACGCTGACGCGTACCGGACCGTACACGAGCGGAAACGAGACCGGCGTGATCACTAGCGTAATTGTGGAGACACCCACCGCCCCAGGCTACGCTACGACGCTCACCACGGCCTACAATGGCTCCGCGGTGTCCATGTACACTACAGCCGGCCCGTATACGACCCGTAATGAGACAGGTATTGCCACCACCGTAGTGGTTGAGACCCCCACTGCCCCCGGAATCGCCACCACCCTGACGACGCCGTACAACGGCTCGGTAACCACTACATATACCACGCAAGGCCCGTATACCACGGGAAATGAGACCGGAATGGCAACTTCGGTGATTGTGGAGACACCTACGGCTCCGGCCTATGCCACTACGTTGACCACACCGTATAACGGCTCAGTGACCACGACTTCGACAGCTACTGGGCCCTACACCTCTGGCAACGAGACAGGTATCATCACTAGTATCATTGTGGAGACGTTGACGGCCCCTGGAATCGTCACCACGCTCACCACAGCCTACAACGGCAGTGAGGCTAGCACTTACACGACCCAGGGTCCGTATACTGTTGGTAATGAGACCGGCGTGGCCACAACGGTGGTGATTGAGACGCCCACGGCGTCGGCATCGGCTACGACGCTCACCGTTCCGTATGATGGCACAGGTGCGAAGACTTTGACGATCACGGGACCGTACACCCTTGGGAACGAAACGGGCGTCGTCACTTCGGTCATAGTAGAGACGCCTACCGCGCCAGGTTATACCACGACGGTGACTACCCCTTACAACGGCAGCGTTTCCACGACCCTCACGGAAACAGGACCTTATACGTCCAACGGGAAGACCGGTGTTGCTACCACGATCGTAGTGGAGACTCCGACGGCTCCGGGCTATGCGACAACTCTGACTGTGCCGTATAATGGCACGGCCACGACCACACTGACGGAAATCGGGCCTTACACCTCTAATGGTGAGACCGGCGTGGTTACGTCGGTCATTGTAGAAACGCCCACCGCTCCAGGGTATGCGACGACCCTCACGAAGCCTTACAACGGCAGCGACACCACCACCTTCACGGAGACCGGGCCCTATACCTCTAATAGGGAGACGGGAATTGTTACTTCGGTGATTGTGGAGACGCCAACTGCGCCTGCCATTGCCACGACGCTGACCACGGCCTACAACGGTTCGATTACGAGCTTCCTTACTGAAACTGGCCCTTACACCACCGGCAATGAGACTGGAATTGTTACTTCGGTGATTGTGGAGACGCCAACTGCTCCCGGCTACGCTACTACGCTCACAACTCCCTACAATGGAACCCTTACTTCTACCATGACGAGAACTGGTCCCTACACCACGGATGGTGAGACAGGCGTGGCCAACACCGTGATTGTTGAAACGCCGACCGCGCCAGGGATCGTCACCACGATGACTATGCCCTACAACGGTACGGAAACAACTTCGCTGACGACCACTGGCCCGTATACTTCCAGCGGCGAGACCGGCATTGCTACAACGGTTGTTGTGGAGACCCCGACGGCCCCTGGCCTGGCCGCAACGCTCACGACTGCTTACAACGGCAGCGTGACGACGACCTACACTACGCAAGGACCGTACACTTCGAATGGTGAGACAGGCATTATCAGCTCGGTGGTTATTGAGACTCCCACCGCTCCTGGCTACGCCACAACGTTCACCACGCCGTACAACGGCAGTGTCGCCACCACGCTGACCGAGCTGGGTCTCTACACCTTCAGCGGGGAGACAGGTATTGCTACGACCGTAGTAGTGGAGACGCCCACTGCTCCGGGCTTTGCCACGACCTACACGACAGGCTACAACGGTACGGAGGTCACCTCGCTCACAGACACAGGCCCGTACACCAGCAACGGCGAAACGGGCGTGGCTACCACGGTGATCGTGGAGACACCGATGTCGGCCAGTTTCGCAAGGCCCACGGGCTCGTCATCCTTTTCTAGCAGCGGCCCTGTAAGCAGCGGCCCTGTCAGCAGCGGCCCTGTAAGCAGCATTCTCAGCAGTCTCAGCAACTATAGCAGCGCCCTTAGCAGCGTTGGCAGCAGCTCTAGCAGCAGCATCCCTAGCAGCATCCCCAGCAGCATCCCTAGCAGCTTTGGGACCAGCAGTGCTGGTTCCAGCAGTGCTAGGTCTAGCAGTAGTATCGGCTTCAGCAGTGTGGCCGCCGTCAGTACGTCCGGGTTCATTACCAGCAATGTTTCCAGCAGTATTGCGAGCGTCTCGAGCATCGTGATTTCGTCTGGCAATGCACCATCTAGCACTGCGTCATCCAGCATCGCACCATCGGGCCCCACACCGGCCCGGAGTAGCGTCAGCAGCACTAAATCGAGCGCCTTCGCCAGCGCCTTCAGCAGCTTTGGCTTGAGTAGTGGTGTTGGCTTGAGTAGTAGTGTTGGCTTGAGCAGCAGTTCCGGTCCTAGCAGCGCTAGACCTAGCATTGTAGGACCCTTTAGCGCCGAACGCAGCAGTGTTGGACCCTTCAGCTCGTTGAGCGACAACGCTAATGCCAGCATTGTCAGTGCCAGCAGTACCGGCCCGCGCCCACTCAGCTCCGCCGGCTCTGCCGGCTTCTCCAGCTCTGCCAGCTTCTCCAGCTCTGCCAGCCTCGCCTCCGCACTGTCCAGTGCACCTAGTGCGTCCAATCTCGCCTCTAGCGCCTCTGCCATTTCAAGCCTCGCACCTAGCAGCCCCAGCTTCGTTTCGAGCGCACCGAGCGCGTCCAGTTCCACTCTCAGCTCGTCTAGCGCGTCGATCTTTGCTCACCGCGTTTCCAGCGTGTCTAGCCTCGCACCCAGTGCCTCCAGTGCCCCCAGCCTTGCATCCAGCGCATCCAGCGTCTCCAGTCCTGCATCCAGCATTCCCAGCGTGTCTAGCTTTACTTCTAATGCCTCCAGCGCGTTCAGCGCCTCTAGTGCCGCCTCTAGCACCTCCAACGGCCTCAGCTCTGCCTCCAGCGCGTTTAGTTTCGCACCGAGCGTACCCAGCTCTGCTTGGACCAGTGGGAGTGCATCCCACGCATCCAGCGCCACGAGCGGCTCGAGCTTCCCCAACTGGAGCCAGCCGACGTGGGTAACGAACCACATCACCACCACCACGCAGCCATGGTCGGGCTCGATAACGTCAACGCAGACCACGCAGGGACCCGCAGGCAACTACACGGAGACCTCAGTGATCGTGCTGACGCCTAATACGCCGGCGGTGCCGATCACGACGCCGACGACGCAGCCAATTGCAGCGACGTCGGTGCTAACCTCAGTGCCGGCGCTGACGACCTCGGTGCCTGCGCACCCTGTGACGTCTAGCTCTGCACCGGCGGCCTCGGTGGCCACAGCGGTATCCACCTCGGCGCCCGCATTGAGCTCACCAGTGCCTTCGGTCAGCAGGACGGTGAGCACGGCTGTGACCACTGCAGTGGCCACTGCGGTGAAGCCTCATGCAACCACAGCCACTGCGGCCTTGACGTCTAGCGTGGCCGCAGCTTCTAGCACGCTTGCGACTTATAGCACGCTCGCGCCGCCGGGCACGGTTGCCGCATCTGGCGTGTATGCCGCGCCTAGCGTGACCAGCTTAAGCACGCTTACCTCGGTGGCGACCGCCACGACCAACGGCACGCCATTCGTGACGACGGTTACGATGGCTTTGCCGTGCTCGTCGATGCCCGCAGCTTCAAGCAATGCGATGCCCGCGGCGCCAACTACCTCGGTGACTCCGGCGACTTCGGCGACTCTAGCCAAGTCTAGCAGGTCTGCGCTGATCGGCGTAGCTCCTTTGTCCACCCTGGTGTCTAAGTCGACTACGCCAGCTACGCCAGCTACGCGCACGGCGAGCACGGCGAGCACGGCGAGCACGGCCACCGTCGTGACCTCGCCCGGCGAGCTCCCTTCGACCTCTAGTGGGGCTTTTCCCAAGAGTTCAGGCCTGTTTAGCGCTGAGGCCTTGTCCCCGCGCACAGATGGCGCGCCTTCATCAATCGCACCAGCGCCGGTCCCCGCTACTTCCGCGACGACAGTGGTCAGCGGCATCAGCGGTCCGCCGGGCCTCGCTGGGGGTACCTCCCCATCTAGCGTGCCCCCGCTCGCCAACAGAGCCACACTTCCACACATCGGCGCGGCGGCTATTAGCGCCGCAGTGCTGGCCCTCATCATCTAATTATGGCACTCATGTAGTCCTATCTATTTATTGTTCTTACTCGCTCAATCTTGACGCAATAGTGTTAGTAGTATACTAGAAGGCTGCAGTTCATCTACCCTCACGTATCCCCTTTATGCCCTAAGTCGTGCTTAGTGGTTTCATAACTGTGGTGGCTGTGGCGCAGACGGCCTAATTGGAGATTTGAGCAATTCATGGACCAGGCGCTTAGCTTAGCAGAAAAAATCATATCTCTTTCTTCAATAGGGAGTGCTCTCGAGGCGCGATCTAGTCATCACCTCCATCCATGATCCCCCGTCATTAAATTTCGCTGCTAGTCCCAACCATCATCCCCAGCCATTGTCAAAGACTGCGGCGGGCTATATAGACTTCGACTGAATAGGGTAAATATCTGTCATATCACGTATTTTATAAGTACTGGGCAAAATTAATGACGAGCTGGCCTTGAGCGCACTGAGCATTTGTTCGTGAGAGTTAATGTAAGCCGAGGTGAACTAAGCGCTATATAACTCCTAATACATGGTCATCTAATCGAGATTTCGCGGAGAGATTTTGCTTCAATGCTCAAGCAGTGAGAACGATTCGTTGAGACTATGGAATTTGGGCCGTTTGTGAAGGAGCCCTGCCGCACGCGTGTGTCAGGCCGTGCGTTATATTGATTGCCCCGATTTGCACTCATGCTTGCACCTAGAATAGTGGCTCCGCGCGAGGTGCACCCAAAAACATATATATACGTATGTATGCGTGACAATATTCTGCTAGGCTAACTTGCATCTCTTACTACTGATGAAAGACAGATTCCTCCCAGCTAATCGCTCTTGAGCCTGTATGCTTAATGTCCAACACCCAGGGCGAGCTGTTGGGTTGAGCGTTTCGAGAAAAGGCCGCCAAGGGATTAGGGTAGTGTAGTCGCGTGAGAACCAATCACGTGATGGATGGCATCATCCTGAATTCGGAGTTAAGTGTGCCGAAGACTGCCGCTTTATTCAAACCATCCGTCTCTGCATTCTAATGGCTTTAGGAACCCTACGCAGGCTCTGATCTCAGCCTCGCGCCACTCAGCTATGATTCGGATCGGAGGGGTTCCATGTCATAGCTTCAAAAAAAATTTAACCATTGAGGCCAAAAACCGACAGCGAATCAATGCAGAGGCTACGTATGTGACTTTTTTGCTGAACTTATAAGAGTGTAGTGCTTGTACACGAAGCGGCGCACTCCTGCTTAGATCTTTGCGAGAAACCCCCCCTCACCTATGAGCTCGCTTATTACAGCCTCTGTAGAGCAGGCAGCGTGAAACGGATATTAGGGTGACAATAGGTGAGAGCTTTTAAGGTTGCGTACAAAGAGACTTGCGCTAATCTCGTTGCTGGATAGGCCCACTGGGTTGATGTTCCGCTCTGCATAGCCCGTCTCAGGGTAGTCACAGGGTGTGTGACTATGTGCCCTCTTTTGAGTGACGTAGTGTCTAATTTTTCTCTGGATGTTTACTGACGAATATTCCTAGATGGTGGCTAATTGAAGGCAATTGAGTCTTGTACTTATTTTGATATCAATCGATTCTGATCGAGATCGATTCTTTTTCATTTCAGGTTACTGAGCTATCTGAGTCAATTGCACGAACACGTGCCATACCCTAATTATGGTTCAATTCTAATAACAAATTTTTACTCAGAGGGTTTGCCCGGAGCTGCAAGTCCAGTGCAGAATATGCACTGTTACCCTAATCGCCGATGAACGCCCGATCGTCGGCTTAGCTATTGGGGTTCTCGAATTAACCTGCTGGGGCTCTTTTGGCCCCATAGCTTGAAATCCCGTCACAAACTTTGTGGAAATCTCTCTATTTTTATCAGTTCAAAGATCACATTATCAAGGCGTAGTCGCAACAGTTTTTATCTTTTCAATCGTCACCGACGATAAGGATAGCGAATCACCGGGGCAGCTTGCCCTGCCCACCAGAAACGACGCATCAGGGGGAATCATAATCGGCCGCTGAGCCCAGAGGTCATGCAAAAAGGCGATGGGCTATTGGTATGGGGTTGACGAAGATGCCGCTATCGATAGTGGGCAGCAAAGTTAAAGAGATAGCCCACGGAAATCGCCTAATGTCAGCTGAAGAGACTGCGCATATGTAATTCTTTCAAGTGTGACTGTTAAATAGAAAAAAATAAATGGTTTGTTCGACATGTTGTGGCGCACTTATTGTCATGATAGGCAGATATTTTTGGAAAATGCTGATGCCGCTGCAGGGTAGGTGCACGGTCGGTTCGGCGCACGGTCGCTACCAGCCGCACGTCCGTGCACACTCTCGAGTCATCATAGATCCGTGCCCTGTCGCTGACACTACATGCCGGTGGTGGTACCAGTACCACTCAAAACTATTTAGGGTGAAAGAGGAAACGGAAGGGTACGGTCAGAAATACTAGCACGAACCAATGGCGAGGGCAGAGGGATTTTTGTAGCGCACGGACCCACCTGATGACGTCATCCAAAGATTGCCATTATCATCTTGACTGGGCGCACCCAAATGGCGAGCTGGCTAGCTCAGAGTGATGTCAGTAGACAGTAGGAAGAAAGATTATAGTTCTATATGATGGCTTTTCAGAGATTGATCTAGTAGTCGCCGTATACCGGACATTTAGAGCGTCTGGGCGCAGCTGCAATGCACAGAAGAAAATGTTCGGCGCAGGTCCCGTGCGCCTCCTCTCCTAGGGTAGAGAGCACATTGAGTGTGCCGCCCTTTGCTCTAAGATCTGATGCGAAAGCTACCACAACGGATAAGGGTAAGCGGTTCTGAGCTGCATGGATGTACGATTACTAAAAACCATTTTTCGACCAGATCGGATCGGATTTCATTTTTGCCACAATGGTTAAGGTGAGAGCTCGACAGAACAGCAAAAGCTTAATCCCGGACTCTAGAATTTCAAGTACCTGAGTGAAACCTCTGCCTCACACTGCCAAAGTCGAAGGGCCTCGACGCCAGCTGTCAAAACCACGGAAAATTTATCCTATGGTAATATGCATCGCACCCTAATGCCGATTGCAGCTACGTAACCCTTGTGCGGTGCACATGCGTAGCCCGCATATGCAAGATCTAGAACGCTCAGACGCATGCCGCAGAACCGCTACGGTGAGGGAAATGTGAGAGAGGTCTGGATTTCGGGCAATGTTTCCCACACCTATTACGAAGCGCAAGTACCACCGCTACGTGGGAAAAGGGCCACGCATGTGAGGGAGATCTCCGACGTGTATATATAGTGGCACTTCCCCATCGATCGATAGTTGAAAAGTTCTGCATCGCACCCAATTGTCGCAGCACCTATAGAGAAGCGACAACACTAGCGGCAACGACATCGGACCATCTCTTAAGTCTCGTTCATTGGCTTGAGTGATGCAGTTGACTTCATTGCTCCTGCTGGCCTACCAGGCATTTTCCTTCGCACTGGCCGCTGGTGAGCCCGTGCAGGGATGCCCCGGCCCGGTGATTACAGGCCAAGGCCTCAATGTGGACTTCTATACCTACCCCATGAGAGACAGACGCGGCTACAATGCGCCGTGGTATTTCCTCGAGGGTTACAAAGAAGTTGGTCAAAAGTTCCAGTCTATCTCGGGAGTCACGGATCTGCGGTTCGACTACCAGGGCCTGAGCTCGTGGAAAGTTTACTGGGGTGATATTTACGGCCAGCACATCACAATCAGCAACTTCAGTATGCTGGTCACTGGTTGGTTCAAGGCGCCGCAGACGGGTACGTACAACTTCACGACGCCCTACGAGGACGAGGGATACAGCATTCAGTTCGGCCGCGGCGCAAGCTGCTGCGGCGACTTCAACACGGATATTGTCACACAGGAGATGGCGTGGTACACCTGGAGTGGGCAGAATGATAATCGCGTCTACTCGGTCGAGCTGACGGAAGGAATCTACTACCCCATTCGTCTCGTTTACTTCAATGCCCAGGGTCCATTGACCGCACAGCTACCGTGGACGATGCCGGACGGTACCAAGAAGGTCACGTTTGACGGCGTCATCTACCAGTTGGACACGAATCAGAATTGCCCCGTCATGAACACCATCACAACTAATGGCCTCTCCAGCACCGAGTACACCACCACTGTCACGCAGGCTTCGTCCACCTTTACCGAGATCGTAGTGGTCTCGCCGACCATCGATCCCACAACGGTGACCAGCACGCAGGGTACGCAAGCCACGACGCTAACTACTGCCGGACCCTACACGACGCGTACGACCACAGGACTGTTCACTACAGGGCCGCAGACGCTCACGCGGACTACTGTCGTCGTGGTGTCGCCCACAGCTCCTGGCATCGCCACGACCGTGACTGTGCCGTATAATGGTAGTGTAACCACGACGCTCACAGCCACGGGGCCCTATACTACGGGAAACCGGACAGGTATCGCGACGTCCGTGATCGTAGAGACGCCCACTGCACCAGGCATCGTGACCACGCTAACCGTACCCTACAATGGCAGTGTAACCACAACCCAGACCACCCAGGGCCCTTATACCTCCGGGGGTGCAACGGGCATAGCCACAACGGTTCTCGTCGAGACGCCCACGGCACCTGCTTACGCCACCACCCAAACTACGGCCTACAATGGCAGTGTGACCTCGACATACACCACTACCGGACCTTACACGTCCAACGGAGAGACGGGCGTGGTTACCACGGTGGTTGTTGAGACTCCTACCGCTCCTGGCATCGCCACTACGCTCACGGTTCCATACAGCGGCTCTGTACCGACTACCGTAACAAACACTGGGCCTTATACATCGAACGGCGAGACTGGTATTGTGACCAGTGTCATTGTGGAGACGCCGACTGCACCTGCCATCGCTACAACGCTTACCACGGCGTACAACGGCACGGCTCCGACGACACTGACGAAGACTGGACCATATACCACTGGAAATAAGACGGGTATTATCACCACGGTGATTGTGGAGACTCCTACCGCACCGGGAATTGCTACGACGCTCACCACTGCGTACAACGGCACGGGAACCACCACCCTTACTAGGACTGGCCCTTATACCACCGGCAACGAGACCGGTATTATAACCAGCGTAATCGTGGAAACTCCCACGGCGCCTGCCACGGCCACTACGTTGACGACGGCCTACAGTGGAACGGTCCCTACTACGCTGACGACCACGGGCCCGTACACCATTGGTAACGAAACCGGTATCGTCACTTCAGTGATCGTAGAGACCCCCACTGCCCCCGGGATTGCCACTACGCTTACTACGCCTTATAATGGTACTGTTCCTACCACTCTCACCAAGACTGGCCCGTACACTACTGGCAACGAAACCGGTGTTGTCACTTCGGTAATTGTGGAGACCCCCACGGCGCCCGCTATCGCTACGACGCTCACTGAGCCTTACAACGGAACGGTGCCGACGACCCTCACGCGTACTGGTCCTTATACGACCGGAAATGAGACGGGAATTGTGACCTCGGTCATTGTGGAGACTCCTACGGCTCCCGGCATTGCGACTACGCTCACTATTCCGTACAACGGCAGTGTCACGACGACTCTCACGGAGACTGGTCCATACACGACCAACGGTGAGACAGGAATCGTGACCTCAGTGGTGGTCGAAACGCCCACCGCTCCTGGAATTGCCACGACGGTGACGACGCCTTTCAACGGCACGGCTGCGACTACTCTCACTAAGACCGGACCCTATACAACTGGCAACGAGACCGGCATTGCTACGACCGTGATCGTTGAAACTCCTACGGCTCCTGCGACCGCCACAACGCTCACGACGGCCTACAACGGTTCTGTGACCACCACACTTACAGAAACTGGTCCTTATACCATCGGCAACGAGACGGGCATTGTCACTAGTGTCATTGTAGAGACGCCTACGGCTCCTGGTTACGCCACCACTATCACTACTCCTTACAACGGTAGCGTGGCGACAACTCTGACTGAGACAGGTCCCTACACGAGCAACGGCGAGACGGGCGTGGCAACCACGGTGGTTGTAGAGACGCCCACGGCTCCTGCCACGGCCACGACGCTGACCACGGCGTACAATGGCTCTGTGACCACCACCCTCACTGAGACCGGCGTTTACACCATGGGCAACGAGACCGGCGTGATCACCAGCGTCATTGTGGAAACTCCCACCGCCCCCGCGATCGCCACTACCGTCACCACTCCGTACAATGGCACGCAGGCCACTACGCTGACCACTGCTGGGCCGTACACCACCGGTAACGAGACGGGTATCAGGACAACCGTGATTGTCGAGACGCCCACAGCTCCGGGAATCGCCACGACACTCACGACAGCCTATAATGGAAGCGTCACGTCGACTTACACGACCCAAGGCCCGTACACTACCGGTAACGAGACCGGTGTGGCTACAACCGTGGTCGTGGAGACGCCCACGGCGCCAGGCTACGTTACTACAGTGACGACGCCGTACAGCGGAACGGCCGCGACGACGCTCACCACTACAGGTCCCTACACCAGTGGCAACGAGACGGGCATTGCGACGACGGTGATGGTGGAGACGCCTACCGCGCCTGGCTACGCCACAACTGTGACGACACCGTTTAATGGCACGGCGCCCTCGACGTACACCACCCAGGGACCGTATACCTCTGACAATGCTACGGGAGTGGCCACGACGGTTGTAGTGGAGACTCCCACAGCACCGGGCATTGCGACCACAGTCACGACACCCTACAATGGCTCCGTTCCTACCACTCTGACCCAGACCGGTCCTTACACGACTGGCAACGAGACGGGGATTGCCACCACGGTCATTGTCGAGACTCCCACGGCCTCTGGTTATGTCACCACTGTCACCACTCCTTACAATGGAACCGCTACGTCTACTCTGACGGAGACGGGGCCTTACACCACGGATGGCAAGACAGGCGTGGCTACAACGGTGGTTGTTGAGACTCCCACGGCTCCTGGCATCGCCACCACCATCACCACGCCGTACAACGGCAGTGCCGCCACTACGCTGACCGAAACGGGTCCTTACACCTCTAACGGCGAGACTGGTATTGCCACGACCGTAGTGGTGGAGACGCCCACTGCTCCTGGCTTGCTCACTACGCTCACCACCCCATACAATGGTAGCATTACGAGCACGTACACCACTGAGGGACCCTACACTACGGGCAACGAGACCGGAATTGTGACTACCGTCATGGTGGAGACGCCGACTGCCCCTGGGTACGCTACCACGGTGACCACGCCCTATAATGGCAGCGTGGCTACCACCATCACTGAGACCGGCCCGTACACGAGCGGAAACAAGACAGGCATCGCTACGACCGTGATGGTGGAGACCCCCACCGCTCCTGGCATTGCTACAACCATCACCACGCCGTACAACGGCTCGGTGGCCACCACCCTGACGGAAACCGGTCCCTACACCACGGGCAACGAAACTGGCATTGCGACTACGGTCGTTGTGGAAACGCCAACGGCTCCTGGTTATGTCACAACGGTGACGACGCCGTACAACGGCACGACGCCGACTACGCTGACTCAGACCGGCCCCTACACTTCCAACGGTGAGACGGGCGTGGCCACGACGGTTGTTGTTGAGACCCCTACGGCTCCTGGTTACGCCACCACTATCACTACTCCTTACAACGGTAGTGTGGCGACAACTATGACAAAGACGGGTCCATACACGAGCAATGGCGAGACAGGCGTGGCAACCACGGTGGTTGTAGAGACGCCCACGGCTCCTGCCACGGCCACGACGCTCACGACGGCTTATAACGGCTCGATTACGACGACTCTGGTTGAGACCGGCGTTTACACCCTGGGCAACGAGACAGGCGTCATCACTTCATACATTGTGGAGACACCGACAGCTCCTGGCTACATCACTACGCTCACCACTGCTTACAACGGCACGGCCACCACCACCTTGACGGAGACTGGACCGTATACGAGCAATGGGGAGACCGGAGTTGCGACCACCGTGGTTGTGGAGACGCCCACCGCGCCTGGATACGCTACTACGGTGACTACACCGTACAATGGCACGGCGGCCACTACGCTCACGGAGACTGGGCCCTACACGTCGAACGGCGAGACCGGAGTTGCCACCACCGTGATCGTGGAGACTCCTACTGCACCCGGCTATGCTACGACTCTGACCACCGCGTATAATGGCAGCGTGACGAGTACTTACACGACAGAAGGTCCATACACCACTGATGGAGAGACGGGCGTGGCCACGACTGTGATTGTGGAGACTCCTACTGCACCGGGCTACGCTACAACCATCACTACGCCTTACAACGGCAGTGTGCCGACCACAGTCACCGAAACTGGTCCTTACACTAGTGATGGTAAGACTGGCATTGCGACCTCCGTCTTTTATGAGACTCCCACTGCTTCTGGTTACGTCACCACGATTACCACTCCTTACAATGGTAGTGTGGCCACCACGATCACCGAGACTGGTCCCTACACCACTGACGGGGAAACTGGCGTGGCTACCACCGTTGTTGTTGAGACTCCCACGGCTCCTGGCTTCGTCACCACTATCACCACGCCTTACAATGGTACCGCTACTTCTACTTTGACGGAGACCGGTCCTTATACTACGGATGGTGAGACTGGTGTGGCTACCACCGTTGTAGTGGAAACGCCCACTGCGCCTGGCTATGCGACGACCGTGACTGTGCCATATAATGGATCGGCGACTTCGACCCTTACGGAGACCGGCCCTTACACCACGGATGGTGAGACGGGAATTGCTACCACGGTTCTTGTTGAGACCCCCACCGCCCCTGGACTGGCAACGACGGTGACAACGGCCTGGAATGGCAGTGAGGCAAGCACTTACACCACGACTGGCCCTTACACGTCTAACGGAGAGACCGGTATCGCCACGACCGTAGTAATCGAGACGCCGACGGCTTCTGGTTACGCCACGACTGTGACTACGCCGTACAACGGCACGGCTTTGACCACCTTCACGGAGACCGGACCGTATACCTCGAATGGTGAGACCGGAATCGCCACAACGGTTGTTGTCGAGACCCCCACAGCTCCTGGTTATATCACCACCATTACTACTCCTTACAATGGCAGTGTGGCGACCACAATCACTGAAACTGGTCTTTACACTACGAATGGTGAGACCGGCATTGCCACGACCGTCGTTGTGGAAACCCCCACGGCCCCTGGCTACGCCACCACGGTCACCACCGGTTACAACGGCACCGTTGCCACGACGCTAACGGAGACTGGCCCGTACACCAGCAACGGTGAAACGGGCGTGGCTACCACGGTTTTGGTGGAGACGCCGACGACTTCCGCCACTTTGGTGCCGTCGGGACCTTCCTCGGTACTCAGTAGCTTGAGCAGCGTCAGTAGTGCTGGCTCCAGCGCCTTCAGCAGCGCCTTCAGCAGCGCATTGAGCAGCGCTGGCCCCAGCAGTGTTGGTTCGGCCAGCATCAGCTCTAGCGCCAGCGGCATCGCCAGCAGTGCCGGTCCAAGCGCTCTTCCCAGCTCCTCAAGCCCCGCTTCGAGCCCCGCTTCGAGCCTTGCGTCCAGTGCACCCAGTGCGTCCAGCCTTGCGTCCAGCGGCTTCGTCTCTAGTGTTCCGAGCGCGTCCAGCTCTCTGAGCGCTGCCTCCAGTGCTTGGAGCACGTGGAGCGCATCCAGCGCGTCCAGCGCCTCGAGCTTCCCCAACTGGAACCAGCCGACGTGGGTGACGAACCACATTACCACCGTCACGCAGCCGTGGTCGGGCTCGGTAACTACCACGATAACGACACAGGGGCCTGTAGGCAACTACACGCAGACTACCGTCATCGTTGAGACGCCTACTTCGCCGACGGCGCCGGTGGTGCCGATTACGACGCCGACGACGCCGACGACGCCCGAAGGACCCTCGACGACGCCTGTAGGACCCTCGACGACGCCTGTAGGACCCTCGACGACGCCTGTAGGACCCTCGACGACGCCTGCGACGACGCCGACCGCATCGGTGCCTACTGCTGCGACTGCGAGCACCTCTGTGACGACTGTGACGGCCTCTGCGCCAGTGACTCCCGAGACCCCGTCTGTGCCCATTTCGTCTGTGCCTACTTCGTCTGCGACGCCGGTAACTGCTTCCACGGCGGTGACACCTGAGACTACTTCGGCTGCTCCCGTGACCACGTCTGTGCCGTCTAAGTCGGCGACATCGCCCGCCAGCTCCACCACGGTCACATCCGTGGTCACCAGCATGTCCAACGGCACGCCTTTCGTGACGACGGTGACGGCGACGGTGCCGTGCTCCACGACGCCGGAGACGCCCGCAACGCCGGCTTCGACGTCTGAAACTTATGGAACCGCCACGTCGGCGACGGCCACCCCGGCCATTCCGGCGACCCCCAGCACGTCTCCACCCACCGCTGCGACGCCTACCGCTGCGACACCCACCCTGGCTTCTACTTCGGCGACGCCAGTTGCGCCCGTTGAGCCCGGCACGACCAGCTCGTCCAGCTCATCCAGCTCGTCCAGCTCATCCAGCTCGTCCAGCTCCCGCCCCGGCACGGTCCTGGCGGAGAGCACGACAGGAAGCAGCACAGAGGGCAGCGGCATGGCCACTTCCCAAACTGCCACCGTCGTGACGTCGCCCAGCGAGCTCCCGACGGCCAGCGAGGCAACGCCTGAGGCCTCCAGCGCCTCCAGTGAGGCTGTGCCTGCCGCCCCTGCCCAGACCAGCGCGTCCAGCGAGGCTTCCGCTCCTGGCACTCCGAGCGCGAGCTCGAGCAGCCTCACTACCCCGCCGGGCCTCGCTGGCGGCACCGCCACGTCCAGCGTCCCGCCGCTGGCCAACAAGGCCGCTCTGCCGCGCGTCGGCGCCGCCACTATTGGCGCCGCCCTGCTGGTTCTCGTATTGTAAAGCTAGCAACTTAATTCAAGCACGTAATCTATTAGTATCCTATTAATCTATCGATTCAACCAACCTCTTCGCTGTTTTGCACGGAAGGTGCACGCACCAGCTCGTGCTCACTTTATGCTCACTTGATATGCTATGCTCACTTGGTGTTCACCACAGCCACCGCCTGTCCAGCGCTCACCGATGCGCCCTCCTTCAACAGGAACGATGTGATCTTGCCCGCCTCCGGCGCCACCACCGTGAACTCCATCTTCATCGACTCGACCAGCGCTACCGGCTGCTCGGCCTTGACCTCGTCGCCAGGCTTGACGAGCAGCTTCCAGATGCTGCCTGAGACCGACGAGTCAATACTCGCGTGGCCCTCTGGCAGCTCGGCGTTCGCCGCGTAGCCGTCGCCCTTCGTGTCGTTGTCCTCAAAAGTGAACAGCCCCTTCTCGTGCCACATCTTGATCTCGTCCTGAAACGCCTGGTTGCGCTGCGTGCGGAACTCCGCAACGCCGTCCTTGATGGGCTCGAGCGTCTTGAGGTAGTCAGCCAGCTTGAACTTCACGGGCTTGACCTTCAGCCCGAATCGGCCGCTCGGGAAGTCCTGACGGATCTGAGTAAGCTCATCGTGGCTCACAGGGTAGAACTTGAGCTGGTCGAAGAAGCGCAGCAGCCAAGGCTTCTCGAAGAACTCCGTCTGGCGGTACCGGTTCCACATCTGCAGCGTGCGGCCCACAAACTGGTAGCCGCCGGGGCCTTCCATGCCGTAAACGCAGAGATACGCGCCACCAATACCAACGGAGTTTTCGGCCGTCCACGTGCGCGCGGGGTTGTACTTTGTCGTGACGAGGCGCTGGCGCGGGTCGAGCGGCGTGGCGACGGGCGCGCCGAGGTAGACGTCGCCGAGGCCCAGCACGAGGTAGCTCGCGCCGAACACGAGTTTCTTGACGGCGTCGATGCTCTCCATGCCGTTGATGCGTCGGATGAACTCGAGGTTCGAGGGGCACCACGGCGCGTTGGGCCGCACGCTCTTCTGGTAGTGGTCGATCGCTTTCTGGCACTCGATGTCGTCCCACGACAGCGGGAGGTGGACCTCGCGCGTGTCGAGCTCCAAGTCCTCAAGATGCACGAGCTCTTTCTCGGCTTCAGCCAGTAGCGCAAGCAGCTTGGCCAGAGGCAGCGCGTGCGGGTCGTAATGGATCTGCAGCGAGCGGATGCCCGGCGTGAGGTCGATGATCGCCTCCAGCTCCTTGGCGCGCAGCCACAGCATCCACGCGTGCGCGCGGAATCGCAGCGAAATGTCGAGCTCCATTTTGCCGAACTCGATGAGCAAAAAGTCGTCGCCCGCGCGGCGGTACACAATCCGCTCGCCACCCACGCTGGCGTCGACTTCCCGCACCACTGGCGAGCTTAGGTCGCGTTCGATCTTCACAGGCTCAACGGGCTGGAGACTGGACAGGATCGCACGCTTCTCGTCGTCTAGAGCGCGCGCAGTGGCCAGACTCACCGGCACAAACGTCACGGTGTTGCCTGGAGCGAGCTGTCCGAGCTTCCAGCGCTCGGCCTTGATCACCACGGCGGGACACACGAACCCGCCGAGAGAGGGGCCGTCAGGACCCAGAATGATCGGCATGTCGCCCGTGAAGTCGATCGCGCCGAACGCGTACGCGTTGTCGTGCAGGTTCGAGGGGTGCAGGCCGGCCTCGCCGCCGTCCGCGCGCGCCCACTTCGGCCGCGGGCCAATGAGACGCACGCCCGTGCGGCTCGAGTTGTAGTGCACCTCCCACTTATGGCTGAAGAACATCTCGATGTCGTCTGCCTGGAAGAAGTCCGGGCTGCCGTGCGGGCCGTACAACACCTTAATGTCCCAGTGCTGCGTGATCGACACGAGCTCGCGCACCGCCGCGGTGGCGGGGGCGACTGCGGTGACATCCACAGGTTTGAGGCGCAGCTGGTCGCCGGTGCGGATCGTACGTCCGACATGGCCGCCGAACTGGCCGAGCGTGAACGTGCTCATCGATCCGAGGTACAGGGGGCAGTCGAAGCCGCCGCGTACCAACAAATAAAAACGCAGGCCGCTGCCTTGTGCGCTGCGTCCGATTTCAAGGACATCGCCGCGCTGCACGTCGAACGGCGCGCCGACAATGATGCTGCGCGTCTCCACACCTTTCAGCGTGATCGGGACCTCAGCGCCGGTGATCACGGCCTGTGTAGCCGCGTAGAACTTCAGCTTGGCGCCATTCACCGTCATCTCGAGTCCGCTCGCGCTCGCATCGTTGCCAAGCAGCCGGTTGCCGAGCTCGAACGACCACGAGTCGAAGGGGCCGGAAGGCGGCACACCCACGTCCCAGTAGCCCTGGCGGCCGGGCAGGTCCTGGATCACGCTGAACGTGCCCGGGTTCAAGACCTCCACGAGGTTCTCGGGCTCCCACTCGACCTGCTCGAGCCATTTCGTCGAGACCTCGGCGGCCCGGAACCGCCGGTCGCCGGCCAGCGCGATCAGCCAGTCCTTGTTCGTGACGATGCCGTACACTCTGCTCTCGGCAAGCATCTCGACGAGGCCGTCGATCGCGGCGTCGCGCGTCGGCGCCCAGCGGATGAATTTGGCCAGCATCGGGTCGTAGAGCGCCGAGACTTCGTTGCCGGACTCCAGGATCGTGTCGATGCGCACGCCCTGCGCGGCGTTCGACGCCACGAGCGCGGCCTCCGAAACCAGGCCGGCGCTCGGGCGGAAGTCGTGCAGCGGGTCCTCGGCGTACAGACGCGCCTGGATCGCATGGCCCTTGGGCTGCAGCTCGGCCGCCAGCTCTGCTACGCTGCCGAGGTCGCCGCTGCCGAGCTTCACCATCCACTCAACCAGATCGACACCCCACACCATCTCAGTAACGCCGTGCTCGACCTGCAGACGCGTGTTCATCTCGAGGAAGTAGAAACGTTCACGGCTCGCGTCGTAGATGAACTCCACTGTGCCCGCGCTGCGGTAGCTGATGAGCTTGCCGAGCTTGACGCCCATGGCATGCAGATCGCGGCGCATCTCCTCGGAGATCGCGGGCGCAGGACACTCCTCCAGCACCTTCTGGTTGCGGCGCTGGGTCGAGCAGTCGCGCTCTCCGATCGCCGCCACGGTTCCCTGGCCGTCTCCGAAAATCTGCACCTCGATGTGGCGAGCATTCGACACGTAGGCCTCGAGGTACACGTTCTGGTCGCCGAAGTTGCGCTGGCTGAGCTGGCGCACGGAATCGAACGAGCGGTCAAGGTCGGCACTTGATTGGCAGATATGCATGCCAATACCGCCACCGCCGGCCGTGGATTTGAGAATGACGGGGTAGCCGATCTCCTCGGCCTTGGATTTGGCCTCGGCGAGGTCCGCCAAGAGGCCGGTGCCGGGCACCAGCGGCACGCCGGCTTTGGCCGCGAGGTCACGTGCGGTGTGCTTGTAGCCGAACTTGCGCACCTGGTCGGCCGTGGGTCCCAGCCACGCCAGACCCGCGTTCTCCACGGCCTCAATGAACCCGGCGTTCTCCGAAAGGAAGCCGTAGCCCGGGTGGATCGCCTCGGCGCCGGTGTCCTTCGCGATCTGCAGAATGAGGTCCTGGTTGAGGTACGTTGCGCTGCTCGGGCCGTCGCCGAGGCTCACGGCCTGCGTGGCCTCGCGGACGTAGGCCTGGTCGCGGTCGGCCTCGGAGTAGACGACCACGGACGCGACGCCCAGCGCGTGCAGCGTGCGCTGAATGCGGACAACAATCACGCCGCGGTTCGCAATAAGCACCTTGCCGAACATCTTAAAGTACAAGCGAGAGTAGCAAGGAGCGATCGGGGAGTATAGGTTGGGGGCAAAGTAGCTGGCTTATATACGCAAGCGGAACTGGCAATCTGCGGCAGGCAAAAAAAATTGGGCCGATCCTGGAGATAGACGTATCTGGCAATGTGCCCATACCCCAGCGGCCTTGGCGGATCTTATCGCTCCGCCGGAAGCCGAGCTGTAGGGTTTTGCCCTGAGGGCCACCAGCATTAAGGAAGCAAATGGGGTTATCTAAGACCGCCGCCTCGCCCCCTCATGCTCCAATTTTAGTCACGCACGCAACCCCTAGTCGCGTACCGATCGCAACCAGGCGATAAGCCGCGGGCCGGGCGCAAATAAAATAACGAGTGGCCGCGTACCTACGGAATAGAGCTCGCCCCTTTGTTTTCTTTGAGCTCTATTTGTGATTTGCGGCGCTGGCGCCGCCTGCCTTTTTGGCGGCAATTTCCCGGCTATCACGAGCACTGTTCCAACGGTAGGGCAGGGCGCCAACTAAGAGGCTTGTCAGCGCTGCATGCAGAAACCAGGCCCGTGCCCTGATAATATTTCTCATCACGGATCGATATATAACACTCCGCATTCGGCTCCCCGTCGGCTTTCCTCCCCTCCCCCAACATTCAATCTCCAAAAATTGCAATGTCGCACACCGAATCTGGATACAAGACGACGCTCGAGGGCGGCAAGCACTGGTCGCTGGTGCTGCGCCGCGGCACTACTCTCACGCTCACTGCCAAAGAGGCCGGCGCGAATGTTGGCGTTCTGCTGTTCAACCCCGAGAACCTCGTGGAGCGCCTGAATCTCCCTGACTCGCTCAAGTGTCAGCACACGCTCAACCTGACGCAGGGCCACTGCCTATTCAGCGACATGGGCCGCGTGTTTGCCTCGATTGTTGAGGACACCGCTGGCTGGAACGACAGCATCGGCGGCACGCTCAATGCGAACGACATGGTCGCGAAGCAGTGGCAGACCACGACGTTCCAAGACGTGCGCAACGCGCGCACCCAGACGGGCCTCGACAGCTTCCTCATCGAGCTCACGAAGTGGGGCCTCAGCCTGCGCGACCTGCCCGCAAACCTGTCGCTCTTTTCGAAGGTCGACGTCGACGCCGCCGGCAACATGACGTACGTCGCCGACCACAGCAACGCCGGCGACCGCGTGACGCTGCGCTTCGAGATGGACACGCTGGTCGTCCTCAACACGTGCCCGCACCCTCTGGACCCGGCCGAGGAGTACCCCTTCCGCGGCGTGGATATCGAGCTCGGCCGTGCGCCGGCGCTGAAGCGTGATGATCTCTGCGTAAACAAGTCGCCCGAGGCGGCGCGCGGCTACGAGAACAACCGCCTGTACTACTTCGGCGTGGATGCTGCCGAGGCGTACTTCAAGGACGCCGTGCTTAAGGCGGACGTCGCCGAGATCAAGAGCGCGGCGAAGGACGAGGCGTTCATTGCGAACGTCAAGCCCACGAAGCTCGTCGCGAGCCAGCTGCTGCCCGCGAACGCGGTGTTCCGCCAGACGATCGAGGCCGGCGACCACTACATTGCCAAGGTGTCGCGCGGCCAGACGCTGCGCATCGTCGACGTCGAGGGCAACGAGGCCGCAGACACGCTGTTTTTCAACGCGGAGGACGTCGCTGAGCGCTACTCGGCCATGGAGACTGTGCGCCAGCAGCGCAACGTGTACCTCACGACGGGCACGCAGCTGATGTCGAACCTCGGCAACCCCTTGCTGCGCATCACCGCCGACACGTGCACGCGCCACGACACCCTGGGCGGCGCGTGCGCGAGTGACAGCAACACCGTGCGCTACAGCCTCGAGCGCCGGCACATGCACTCGTGCCGCGACAACTGGATGCTGTGCTGCGCGAAGTTCCCCGAGTTCGGGATCACCAAGCGCGACATCGCGCACAACATCAACTTCTTCATGAACGTGCCCGTCACGCCGAAGGGCGAGCTCGACTTCGGCGACGGCGTCTCGGGCCCGGGCAAGTACGTCGAGATGGTCGCTGAGAAGGACATCATTGTGCTGATCTCGAACTGCCCGCAGCTCAACAACCCGTGCAGCGGCTTCGCGCCCACGCCGCTCGAGGTGCTCATCTGGAACTAATTAAAACTTCATCATACATAGCACACGTAACAACTACTACCATTTAAGCCTACTGCCTTAAATGGCGCGAAAAAGCGCCAGAAAGCGCTTCTGGCGCCGGAAAAGCGCTGCTATTTGCTACCTAACGCCGGTTAATAATACGGTGAGAATTTTCACCTGCCATATGCCTGCCATGCGTCTGCCAAAGTCTGCCACGAGGTTCTGCTGGACTTGCCCCGTTTCGAGGGCGGTCCAGAGGGCCGCTTGCGTCAGGGCTGGGTTCGCGCAAAAAAGATCCTGATCTGCCTAGGGTTCTTATCGCCTGGCAGATAACCCGTTCCCACGTATTTGGATTCGCGGATCTTCCCCCTCCCCAGCGCTTGCAGGCGTCGCACGCACTTGCAGCACTGGCGCAGCAGCCCTAAGCGAAACCTAGCGAAACCTCGCCGATCTGATAAGTAAGGGCTATATATCCGAATACATATATACCCGAGGGTATTGCCGGCCCGATCCGGCACTGCCAATTCCCTCATTTCCAAAAGACATGTCGTTCTCGTCTGCGAAGAAAGAGGAGCCGAAGGAAGAGACGTACATCGCCACGGGTGACGTCGAGTCCATCGATTATTGCCCGGCCGAGGAGCTGCAGCGCCCGTACACGCTGCTGTCGGCGTACTCGTTCGCCGTCTCGCTGTCCGGCTTGTTCAGCACGGTCGGTACGTCCTTCACGTACCCCTTGCTGGCCGGTGGCGGTCCGTCGATCGTGTGGTGCTGGTTCGTGGCGGGCATTGGCTGCCTGCTCATTGCGTTCAGCGTGGCCGAGCTCGTGAGCGCGTTCCCTACTTCCGGCGGCATGTACCACGCGTGCTACCACGTGTTCCCACGCCGTGCCGCGCCGTTCATGTGCTGGATCGACGGCTGGCTGTCGTTTCTCGGACAGCTCGCCATCACGTCGAGCAGCGAGTACGGCGGCGCGCAGATGCTGCTGGCCGCCGTGTCCATGGCCACGGACTTCGACTACATGCCGACAGCCGCGCAGACTGTTGGCGTGACGGCCGCGATGCTCGTGCTGCACGGCTTCGTGAACTGTTTGCCGACAAAGTACATCGCGAAGTGCAACGTGGCGTACACTCTCTTCCACTTCGGCGCGCTGATCACCGGGGCCATTGCGCTGCTCGCGAAGACGGACCCGCGCAACACGGCCGAGTACGTGTTCACGAAGGTCGACACGAACTCCGGCTGGACGCCGCAGGGCTTCTCGTTCATCTTCGGCTTCATCAGCGTGTCGTGGTCCATGACGCTGTACGACGGCACGGCGCACATGGCTGACTCGCTCGTGCAGCCCGAGCGCACCGCTCCGTGGGCGATTTCCGCCGGCATGTTCACGACCTACGTGTTGGGCTTTTTGTACAACATCGTGCTGGCCTTCTGCATGAAGAAGCCCGAGAGCATCATGAACCAGTCGTTGCCCGTGTCTGCGATCTACTACAACTCGCTCGGCAAGGGCGGCGGCATCGCGTACTCGATCTTCATGTTCGTGGTCATGAACTTCGTCGGCATGAGCGTGCTGCAGTCGACGTCGTGGAGCACGTGGGCGCAGGCCAAGGACGGCATGTTCATCGGCGCGGAAAAGCAGCTCGGCGCGCTCTGGAAGAAGACCGAGACGCCGATCCCGGCCATCGCCATGTGCACGCTGCTGTGCATCTGCATCAACCTCATCGGCATCGGCAGCGCGGCCACCGTCAACGCCATCTTCAACGTCACCGCGATCGCCCTCGACTGGTGCGCGATCCTGCCGGTGTTTGGCAAGCTGCTCTACCCGCAGCTGTTCCGTCGCGGGCCGTGGCACCTCGGGCGCTTCTCAACCTTCATCAACGTCTGTGCCGTCGCCTGGACCGTGTTTGTGACCGTGCTCTTCTGCATGCCGTACACCATGCCCGTCACGGCCGCCAACATGAACTACGCCGCCGTGTTCTTCGTGTTCACGATCGGCGGGTCCAGCCTCTGGTGGGTCCTGGGCGCAAAAAAATACTACAAGGGGCCGGCGGAACTCCTCTAAAATCATTCATTCACTTAGCACTACATACTACATACTTAGAACTACATAACTCATAAATTAGCAGCACATAAATCACGTACACATAAATCACGTACACATTACCTACACATTAATTACCTACACATTAATTACCTACACATATTAATAATCGTCTTCCCTACTTACTTTTTCACTTACCTGACCACTCACCTCTTAACGCCTTCGCAGCCACGACTTTCCTCCGGTAGTCATTTTCCTTGCGTTTTCCCGCCCCTTGCTTGAACTCGAGCTGCTCTGGCGTCCACCTGCTCGCCGTGAACCCGCCGGGACTCGTTTCCGCCCAGTCCCAGAGCTCCGTCATGAACTGCATGTCCTGCTCCGGCGTGAGGTCGTGGAACTTCTCGCCCGTCCCGTGGACCTCCTCTGTCGCTTTCTCGTCCGCCTGCATCTGCTCCAAGGACGGCAGCGCCAGCCGGCCGCTGAACACGCGCGCAATCACCGCCGCCTGCGTCTCCATTGTGGGGAACGGGACCATGCCTTTATTGATGGCCAGCGTCGCGAGCGTGGGGTCCGGCGAGTAAAAAGTGTGTTTGTAGATGTTTCGGAACCGCAGACGTGACTTGTGCAGCAGCGAAGTGGCGTCGGGCAGCCGCAGGAACGGGAAGTCGTAGAGATAGCCCGTGGACGCCACGATCCGGTCGTACTCCTCGCTGCTCCCGTCCGTGAACACCACGAGCCGGCCGTCCACGCGCTCGACTTCAGGTTTCCAGGCGACCGCACCAAGGTCCTCATCGAACACGGCGTCGCTCGGCCCGACGCGGCGGCGGCTGACGCTGATCGGGGCGGTCACGCCGAGGATCTGGATCGCCAGGTCGGTGCCGCTGCGTGCGTTGCCGATGATCAAAACTTTCTGGTCGCGGAACTCTTCAGGCGAATCGTAGTCAATGGAGTGCAACAGGCCGGGGTGGCTTTTGAGGCCAGGGATGGGCGGGAAATATGGCCGTTCGTAGTGGCCCGTGGCCAGGACTACGTAATCCACCAGCACCTCGGCCGGCGGTTGGTTGGGCTGCGTCGCCACGACGCGCCATTGACCCCCAGTTTTCTCAACAAGCTGCACGGCCGTGCTCAGGTGAACGTTTATGTGCGTGCTGCGCGTCACCTCGCGCGCATACGCCTGCAGATACCGCAGCACCTCCGTCCGGGAAGGGTAACCCTCGCCTTCAGGGAACGGAAAGCCCGAGTAGGCAATGAGCTCGCGCGGAACGTTGGCGTCCATGCGGCGGTACATTGGCCCCGCAGTCGGCGAGTAGTTCCACAGGCCGCCGAACGTGCTGCGCTGCTCGAACAGCTCGAGCTCGAACGCGGGTGCGTCGCCAATGGCTGGCTCGGCCAGCAGCGCACGTGCCGTGGCCGCGCCCGACGGGCCGCCGCCGATAATTGCCACACGTTTCGGCATTTTCTTAGACGTTTTGATTGGTTTGGTTTAAGGTGTGGCCTTTGGCGCGCTCCTGAGTCGCCAGATCGGCGGCTTTTAATACCACAGATCGCTACATCTCACGTGCCATGTGGAGATCGCTCGAGATAAGATAAGAGCGACAGGGTGGGCGCGCGGCTCCAGCCGCCGGCCAGGCGGGGTATGACAGAGCAGAGGCGCTAGTTTACAGTGCAGAAGACTTTCGCTGGCAGTCGTATGCTATCTACGGTGTTTAAAGTCATTCTAGACCGGTGGTCGTTGATCACGTGCACGATAATCCCCTTCCGAATGAGGACCCTCCTGCGACTCGGGGTCGTAGCATGACCCGGCACCGATCGACTCGGGACAAGCTTGACTCGGGCTCGACCGGGCAGCTCGACCGGAGATACCTCGGATCACGCTCAGGCCAGTTCAACTGCCACTAACGACACTACACGGTATATATGTAGGTCTACTTATTGTTTCACTGTTACGAAATTTCACTCTTTATTCACTGCTCTATTCACTTCTCACTGACATATTCTACACAACTGGCTCACATGGTTAAACGCGCATATGCGGGGGTAAATTACCGCCCACAAGCTTATACCTTAAAGGGTTCACCCGAGTTCGCAGCCACGAACTACATCATTCCAGAAAAATTATGCAATTATTTGGCAGATGCCTGCGCGGTCCCATTCCCACTCGTATTTCGCGACGTATGCGATCTGATCGATCTGTTTCACATTGTTTCGCATGGCCCCTTAGCTCGCCCGTGCCCTGATCCACCCCACTACATTTCGTGACGCGTTTCGATTTCCATCCCCCAATGTCGCGAAGGCGCCCGATCCTGACTGTAGTGCTCGTTGCGCTCACGCTTATTGGCATTGTGCATTTCTCGCGGACTTTTGAGGCCGGCCCCTCGCTGCAGAGCGTCCAGCGTCTCGCCAATGGCGCGGGACATGCGGATCACGCCGTGCCTCACGACTCCATTAACGAGAAGCCGACGCTGCCTTTCACCAAAGATGAGGAGATTAAGGATGAGATTGAGACTAAGGAGACCAAGGTGTCTAAAGAGTCCAAGTCCAAAGAGTCCAAATCCAAAGAGTCTAAGTTTAAAGAGTCTAAGGTCGAGGAACCCGAAGAAGGCGTGAAAGAGGTATCCACCAAAGACCTGACGCTCGGCAAGCCGATCATGGCGAAGATGCCGAACCAGACGATCCGCGCGGAGGTTGGTCGCGCTGGGTGGAAGATGCTGCACACGATTCTGTCGCAGTACCCCGAGGAGCCCACTGAGGACGACAAGGACACGCTGAAGACGTACCTACAGCTGTTTTCGCGCGTGTACCCGTGCCAGGAGTGTGCGACGCATTTCCAGGCGCTGCTGAAAAAACTGCCGCCGCAGCTGGGCAGCCGCAAGAACGCGGTGATGTGGGGCTGCACGGCGCACAACGCGGTCAACGAGCGTCTCGGCAAGCCGGAGTACAGCTGCGAGTACATTTTCGAGGAGTACGACTGCGGCTGTGGCGACGAGAAGGACGCGAAGAGCGGCGTGGCGAAGAGTTCGGTGAGTGCCACGTCGAGTAAGGCCACAGGCACTAATGCAGCCAAGGCCGAAGCCACGAAAGAGGCGACTGCCACTGACGCCAAGGCCAGCAAAGCCAAGGCCGGCAAAGCCAAAGCCGGCAAAGCCAAAGCCAGCCAGGCAAAGAAAGACACTAAAGAGGAGATCGCCAAGACGGAAAGCGTAGAAATAGATAAAGGTGGATAACGTAATAGATATGTATGTTCTAACAGACTACTCCTTGATGCTCAGCGCCTCGAGGCGGCGCTGCATGGACTCGCGCAGCGCGGCCTCGACGCCGCGAATGGCCAACAGCAGCTTGCGCTCGCGCGGGCCCGTGGCGTTGAGGTAGCGCAGCAGCTGGTCGAGCTCGGCGGGCGTGTCGTAGAAGCGCCACTGCGCCGGCGAGAGCAGCGGCTCCGCGCCCTCGAACACGTTCAGGAGGTCGCGCGGCGTCACGCGCGCCTCTTCTTTGGGCTCCGCGGGCTCCTCTTCTTTGGGTTTGGATTCAGGTTTGACCTGGAGCGCAGGTGCAGGTGCGGGCGCAGGCGCAGGCGCGGGCGCAGGCGTGGCCTGTGCCTGGGGAGTTGCCTGTGCCTGGGGAGTTGCCTGTGCCTGGGGAGTTGCCTGTGCCTGGGAAGTTGTCTGGGTAGTCTGGGTGGCCTGGGTTGTCTGGGCCGCGGGAGAGGCCTGGGGAGTGGCGTTTTTCGCCTTCTCGACATCGACGGTGCTCTCCTTGGACACCACGGGCTCCGGCTTGACGGTGGCCGCGACGGAAACGACCTCGAAGTCGTCCGAGTCGGGCAGCTGCTCCACCTTGGGCTCGATCTGGGCCTCAGGCTGGGCCTCACTAGGGACTGCCTGAGGCTGAACAGGTTGGACCGGAGGTTGGACCGGAGGTTGGACCGGCTGGGGAGCCTGAGAAGGCTGAACCGGCTGAGGAGTCTCAGTCTCTGGCTGAGTCTCAGTCGGAGCAGGCGTCTCTGGCTGAGCAGGCTCCACAGTCACAGTCTCTGGTTGCTCAGTCTGCGGCTGCATGGGTTGTACGGGCTGCACGGGTTGTACTGGCTGCACGGGTTGTACTGGCTGCGGGTGCATTGGCTGGACCGGCTGAGGAGTCACAGGCTGAGGCGGCACAAGCACAGCCTCTACCGGCGGCTCAGGTTTCGCCTCCACCGGCTCCGACGCTGGCATCACCGGCACGACAGGACTAATCCTCGGGCTGATGTCGCGGCTCACCTGCAGCGACAGCGGGATGCCCGGCTGGATCGCGGGCGGGATGCGGCGCGGCTCCGACAGGCGGCGCTCTTCGGGCTGAGCAGGCTGGGCGACTGGCGCAGGCGCTGCCTCAGGGGCGGCAGGCTGCTCCTCCGTCTTCGCTGGCTCCTCTGGCTTCGCTGGCTCCTCTGGCTTTGCCACAGCTGGCTCCGTCGCCTGAGGCTGCGGCTGAAGCGACGGCGGCAGCGTCGGCGCCACCTGCGGGCTGCCCTGTGCCTGCATCGCCGCAGGAGCCTGTGCTGGCGACGCCTGCGGCGGGAACACGCCCGCCACGGGCATCTGCCCCTGCATCGGCATCCCCGGCGGGAAGAACATCCCCGGCTGGGGTGGCTGGGGTGGCTGGCCCGGAACCATACCTGGCTGTCCGGGCTGGCCCGGCATCACGCCAGGCATCATTCCCGGCATCATTCCGGGGAACTGCGGCGGCATCTGCGGCTGCGGCGGGACCATGCCCATGCTCATGAGGTACTGCGTGTACGGGTCCGCCATGTTCGGGTAGAACTGCGGCATCGGCACGACGACGGGCCCGTACGGCCCCTGCTGCACGACCCACTGCATCTGGCTGGGATCTGCGCCGGGCATGCCCTGCATCGGCATCATCGGCATTCCCGGGAACGGCTGGCCCGGCTGGGGTGGCTGGCCGTGGTTTGGCGGGCCGGGCATGCCGGGCATTCCTGGCTGCATTCCTGGCTGCATTCCTGGCTGCATACCTGGTTGGAGCATGCCCGGCTGGAGCATGCCCGGCTGGAGCATGCCCGGCTGCGGCGACATGCCGAGCATGCCCGGCTGGCCGAGCTGCGGCTGGCCGAGCTGCGGCGTGGCCTGTGGCGGCAGCGGCGCGAGCTGGCCCTGCTGCGGCGCGCCGTTGACGTGCTCCGAGCTCGGGCCGGGCGGAATCACGCCGGGCCGCAGCTGCACGGGCGTCTTGTCGGGCTCCATGCCCACAAGCAGGCGGCGCTGGATCTCCATGGCCTCGCGCACGCGCTGCTGCGCGCGGTTGCTGCCCGTCACAACCTTCTGCCGCTTGCCGACCGAGAAGCTGCCGGAGCCGGGAATGCTCATCTGCGCGGCCGTCAGGCGCGGCGTCGTGCGGCGGCGCCACTCCATCTCCGGCTCGGGCTTGGTGACCACGGCGGGAATCGGCGTGGGCGGCGGCAGCGGCGGGAACTGCGCCTGGGCGGCCGGGCCGGCGGCGCCGGGCATCTGCGGCACGAACTGGTAGCCGAACGGAGGTCCCATCTGGGGTGGCTGCTGCTGGAACGGCGGAATCTGCTGGATTTGGGGCGGCGGCGGGAGCTGCTGCATGTCGGGCGGCGGGGCCAGCGGCGAGCCGTGTGCTGCCATTGGCGAGCCGTGCGAGGCCATCGGTGGGGGTGGCGGTGCGACCTGAACGCCCGCCGCGCCAGGCTGGGCCAGCGGCGTACCCGGCGCACTGGGCGTGCCAGGCTGAGCTACGGGCGCTGAACGCGGTGTAGGCACGCTCACGCCCGCCGGCGGCGAGCCCTGGGTTGCCAGCGCTGTTTCCGCCCCCGGCGCCATCGCCCCCGCCGTCGCCCCTGGCGGCACAACCGACGCGCCCTGGCTCTGGACGGCCGGCGAGTTGAGCGGCGAGCCGGCGTCGCTGGCGTCGCGGCTCTCGTCGCTGCGGTCCTCACCGACGACGTACCTCCGCGGCCGCCCGCGGCGCGACGACCCGCGCAGCGCCTCCTCGTAGCGCTGGCGCTCCATGATGCGCTGCTGCTGCGCCCACAGCTGCAGGTTCTTGCGCTCGGCGTCGATCTGCGCGCGGCGCTTCATCTCCATGTCGTAGTCGTGCTGCCGGATCTGCAGGCGCTGCAGCATGTCGAGGTTTTGCGACGCAGACTTCGTGCCGCCCAGCACGCTATGCAGCAGGCGCTCCTGGACCTGGACGGCCGAGCGCGGCGCCTCCGCGATCTGCGCGTTGAAGTGCGCCTGCAGCCGGTCGTTCTGCTCGGCCTTGATCTGCGCCTGGTCCTGCGCCTCCTTGAGCCGCCGGTGCCGCTCGCTCATGTGCTCCGGGTCGGGCGGCGGTGGCGGGCTCTTGATCGAGTAGTAGATCGGCTCCGGTTCCGCGCCGGGCCACCGCGACGCTCGCGTGCCGCTGCGGTCCCGCAGCACACGCTCGCGCGACTGGCGGTACACCACGCGGTCGCGCGACTGGCGCCGCGCCCTCGCCGCCCGCGAGCGCGCGACCGTGCCCACGTCGTCGTCGGCGTCCTCTTCGTCGTGCGCCGGCGAGCTCGGCGGCGAGGGCGCCGCGTCGCCGTCCGTCATGTCGACCGTGTCCGTGCCGGCACTCGACCCGGCGAACTCGTCGGCCGGTGGCGCGAGCGGTGCCTGAGGAGCCGTTTGCGATGCTAGCGGTGCTGTTTGGGGTGTTGGGGCGGTCTGCGACGCTCCCTGCGACAGGGACATGCCTCTCGGCGCGATGGGCGTGAAGCGCCGCTTCTCGTCGTCGACGCGGCCCAGCGCGATCGGCGCCTTGGTGCTCACGTAGTCCGCCCGCAGCCGCGCCTGTTTCTGCGACTCCGTGCGCAGCCGCGCTTGGCGGACCTGCTCGCGGGCCCAGCCGCGCACGGCGGCGGCCACGGCGCCGCGGAAGCGCACAAACTCCGCCGTGAAGTCCGGCGAGTTTAGCCCGAGGCGCCAGTCCTCGGCGCTCGGGCCCTGCACGCACAGCCGGCCCATCGCGTACGTCGTCGGCCCGTCGGTCGCGCCGCCCACGCCGCCGTCCACAAACCAGTACTGGTTGAAGAACCGGTCGCGGCCCAGCGGCTGCACGCGCTGCTTCTCGAGGCGCTGCACGCCCGCCGTCACCTCGTCCTGCGTCTGCAGGCGCGCGACCAGCTGGGCCCGCAGCTTGCTCACCCGCGCCTGGTGCGCTTCGAACTCCTCGGGTGTGACTTCTTTGTTTTTGTCTTTAGCGTCTCCTTTGTCGCCACTTTTGGTGTCGGCCCTGGCGTCGCTCTTGGCGTCAGCCTTGTCGGCCTTCTCTGCCTTCGGCTCGTTTCCGGGCAGCACGAGGTTGCGTCCCATGATCAGCGACTGGCGCTCGGCGGCCTTGAGCTCCTCGCGCAGCAGACGCACCTCCTTGCTGTGCGGCTGGCGGCGCAGCTGGCTCTGGCGCTCGTGCTGCTCGTCGAGGTACGCGCGGAAGTTGTCGCCGAGGTAGAGCAGCCGCACGAGCATCAGCAGCGCGTGCACGCGCAGCGGCGGTGGCAGCGCCTGGTACGCGTTCTCGGCGGCCACGCCCGTGTGCTCGTCGGCGGCCACGCCCGTGTGCTCGTCGGCGGCCAGCGCCTCGGCGACCGCACGCGTGTCGGCGTGCCACTCCACGACGTACTCGAGGTCGCGCATCACGTCGCCCACGATGCTCTGCCACCCGCCGTTCGCGAACCGCCGCCGCCCGATGCGGAACTTCCACGAGTCCTCGGACTCCGCCGTCTCTGGCTCGGACGCCGCCTCGTCGTCGACGTCCATTTTGTCGTCGTCCTCTTCGTCTTCATCTTCCTCCTCTTCCTCCTCGTCTTCCTCGTCGTCCTCGTCGTCGCCGTCCTTGTTCCGCCGGTGGTACGGCCGTTTCGACGGCAGCGCGTCGGTGCGCCGCGGCAGCGGCACGGAGAGCTCCGCGCTGTTGCGCTTGACGAGCAGGCTCAGCACGGCTATGTGCAGCGCCGCGAGCGCGGGCGGCGGCGCCGCGGCGTGCAGCGCGTCCACAAATGCGTCAAACGGTAGCACTTGCTCTGCGGCCAGCCCGAGGAACGGCGTGTGCATCTGCGCAAACAGCCACACCTCGAGCAGGTGTCCGATCTTGTTCGTGGCCTCCAGCGAGTCAAGCCGCGCGTCGCGCCTCGCCACGGGCCACGGCGCCGCCGCCGCGCGCTGCCGCACGAACACGTCGAGCGGCTGCGCCGCCGCCTCGCGCGCCAGCACAAAGAGGTCGTCGTCCGGGTACAGCGCGCTGTCCGGGACGCTCTCGACGACGCGCGCAAGCTCGCGGCCGTCCTTTCGTGGCTTGAGCGGCACGGCGCGCGTCTTGTGGCGGGGGTTTGTCATCGGACCTATATCGCCCAACCCTATAGTTATAGAACTATCCGTGACAATGATATCTTATTGCAGCGGTAGAGGTACATTTCTCTTCGTATATAATGA
>JAKUAQ010000046.1:0-60212 GCA_030562965.1 Starmerella ratchasimensis
TAGTTTCCACACATCCATCAGATTCCTTCTTTCTTTCCTTCCGTTAACAGATTCCACCGTGAATACACAATTAAACCTCGATTCTGCACATCACGTCCTACCGCCGGGAGCAAGGCCGCGCACGCCGCGTTCACGCCGGCGCTGGGTGACTTCGACGTGCGCTGGCGCGTGGCCGGGCCGCCGCGCGGCGCAAAGCACAAGAACCTCGCGGTGAGCGATCCGCAGACGGCGATCATGGGCGCGCACAATGTCACGCTCGACCTCGTCAACGCGCTCGGGCCGATCTACCGCGACTCGCTCGTGCTGTTCTACTCGGGCGCGCTCGGCGACGACGGCGAGCACGTGCTGTGCGGCATCTGGAACCGCGCGGCGCTCGACGCGCTGCCGAAGCTCAAGGCCAGCGTGCCGTACATCGTGCGGCCCACAAAGCGCGGCTACGAGCTCGACAAAGCGGCGACGCTGGCCGAGATCGAGCGTCTCGGCGGCGGCATGCTGCTCCCGATGGAGTAGCTTGAGTGGAGTTTGAGGTGTATGATGTAGATTTAGATATGCATATATTATATATATTATTAGCGTGTTGTGCTTATACTTTCTTATGCTCAGTTGTGCTACTTGTGCTTGCTTCTTATGCTTGCTTTCTTATACTTGCGTGCTTCCTAAGTGAAGATGTCGAAGAAGCGCGGCGCGCGCGGCATGGGGAACGTGGGGAAGCCGTGGAACGCGACGCCGCCGCGGAGGTGCGCGCGGCCGCCGTCGCTGGGGTGCACGCGGTGCCCGAACGTGCGCCGCGGAGCGCCGCTGTCGGCCTTGACGCGCGCGCCGGCCCGCAGCTCGTCGTGGCACCGCACGACCTGGTCGGGGTTCATGGACGTCGCGTAGCAGTAGCGCTCGGCGCGGCACTCGTAGTCCGTGCACTCGGGCGCGCGGCTCGACTCACGGTACGACAGCTTGACGAACTCTTTGGCGAAGTCCGGCGTGTACAGGAACTCGTCCGCGACGCGGTGCCAGAAGCGCCCGTCCAGCGGCTCGTGTGCGGGCCAGCCGACCCGCGCGGCGTAGCGCTTGCGCGTCGAGTACAGCTCGCGCCAGCGCAGGTCGGGCACGTTCTCCCACGGCACGCCGAACGTCGGCTCGATGTCGGCGAAGTGCGTGTGCGCGTCCATGATCTCGAACGTGCGCGTGTCCACGTCGTAAGTCCGCCAGCCGGGGTTCAGGTCCGTGTACGGCGTGATCGACGGCGCGATCCACGCCACGTTCAGCGCCGCGTCCTCGTGGCGGTCGACGCTGCCGCTGGCGCTCGAGTACAGCACGGAGAACTCGTCGAGGTGCGTGTGGCCGAAGAACTGGCCGGAGATCGTCGCGGCGAAACGCTCGAGCGCGGCCGTGAACAGCGCGGCTGCCGGCGGCAGCGCCTCGTCCGCCAGGCCGCCGGGCGGGACGTGCGCCTGCACCCACGCGCGGATGCCGCGCTGCTCGCAGTCCAGCAGCTCCGCGATCAGGAAGTGCAGCATCCCGCTGGGGTCGGGGTCCTCCATGTTGATGTAGTTGTAGAAGTTCCAGCGGTACCAGTAGTTCGAGTTCAGCGTGATCACCTTCAGTCCCGGCACGGGCTCGATCGCGTAGCCGCCGTGCGTCGTGCGCACCTGCTGCGCGGCCAGGCCGTCGAGCCACCCGAACTGCGACCACATGTGCTGCATCAGCTCGAGGTTCAGCTGCGTGCGGTTCGCGTACGGCGAGCTCGCGGCCGCCTCCTGGCTGTACGGGTAGCTATCGTGGTTCCCGAGCACGGGGAACACGGGGATGTCGCCCAGGAAGCGCTTGAGCGCGCGCATCGTCAGCGCCTCCTCCCGGAACGTCTCTTCTTGCGAGATGAACACGGGGTTGTGGTCGACCATGTCGCCGGTGAACAGCGCAAACGTCGCGCGCGGGCCACCGTCCGCCGCGGGTAGCGCGGCGGCCGCCACGCTCGACTCCAGCAGCTGCTGCGGGCAGTCGCAGCGCCAGTGCCCGAACTTCGGCGCGGCCAGCCGCGCCTCCAGCGGGTTCTGGAAACTCACCTCTTCGCAGCACATTGCGCCCAAACAGTTCGCGGGCGAGTGCTGCGTGTAGTTCGCCGACAGGTGCACGTCGCTCACGTGCAGCACGCGCAGCGTCTCGCCGGACCGCACGTGGTGCGCAGTGTCCACGGCCTCGGGCGGCGGCGGCGGCGGCCACAGCTGCGTGTAGTCGAACTCAGGCGTGGGCGGGCGCGGACACGCGTTCGAGAACATGTAGTGGCACAGGTAGTCGCCGTCGATGCTGAACGGGTCGAGTTCGCCGAGCGCGTTCGCAAAGTCGGGCAGGAACGAGAAGCCGCCGTCCTCGGGCTCGGCGCGGTAGTTCGCGCCGTCCGCGCACAGGCGTGCAAACAATGCGTTCTGCGGCGCGCGCTGGCTGCAGATGCCGTAGAACACGGCGCCCAGCGCGCTGCGGTCCTCGGCCAGCACGTCCTTCATCACGCTCAGCGTGTGCTTGCACGCGTCGCAGGGGCCGGCCGCGTTCGGAATCGAGTTCAACAGCTCGAACACACGCGCCATCGGCTCAATGCGGCTCTCGGGGCGCTTGTTCTCGCGCGAGTCTGCGTGGCCGAGGTTCGTCTGCCGCAGCCAGTTCCAGTTCCAACTGAACGCGGCCGCCTGCAGCGGCAGCGAGGCAAGCACCAGCTGCAATTGCATTAGTGCGGGGCGGGTGGCGCAAAAGGTGGCGCCTGGTCGGGCGGAGTAAAGAAGTTAGGCGCGGTCGAGTGGAGCCGACTAGGTGCTTTTCAGTAGAGGCACCAAGTGGTTGCGTCGCAAGAGGCGTCGAGGGGTATATGCGCCCAGAAAAGTAGTGGAACTCGGGGTGGATGTACCAGCAGATGCTCCTGCTTGTACAATTGGTTGGAACGTTCCGTCTACGGTGTTGTAGATGGAGGGGAATGTGGATGGGTGGGTCGTTGTTGTGCTGGGCGGGGGTGGTTCGGGCTCGCCTGGGGCAGGGGGCTCGTGATTAGATCCAGAGCTGGGGTAAACGGCGGCAGGGTAGGTAGCTAGCAGATAGGCAGATCGCACCGGTGGTGAGCCGATCGGGGTGTGCTGGGGCCTCCAGTGGTTATTTAAGCGTGATTAAATCACGAATAACTCAATTAGTACCAGTATCACGAGAGAAGCAATCGTAGTCGCAGCTACATCTGCCGGCCATGGTAGATCCCTTAGTGGTAGGGCCACGTTAGCGCGCATAAAGATTTACCCCAGCACGTAATAAAGACCTTCTGAGTCTATCGAATCATTTAGACTTATCGTTTATTTCTCTCCTGATCGCGATGGCAAGAGCGCGTAGGTGGACATTCCACTGGTGCCCTACCTCTCTTATCGGCGCGTGCGTTGCTACCCTACCCAGCACCACTCATGAGCGAGACGGACGAGCGGGAGCGGGCGTCGCTTCTGAGCCACTCCGAGAGCTCTGAGCGCCGCGAATACGGCGGATCACGCAGCGAGCACGACGACCAGCATAGTGCCCGCGACTCAGCGGCGCCAGCGGCTTCTGCACCCCACAATGGGTCCCATGCCCCGCCGGCCGGCAGCAGCAGTGCCAGCACCCATCCTACGCCGTCTACGACGGAAGCGGGCGTTGCCGCGATCAACCCCATGAACCAGCGCTCAGCGCGGGTGTACCATTTTGTGCTCGTTGTGCTGTTCACGCTCGGCGTGTTCTGGCTCGCGATGCTGAGCGTGGACCAGCTGATCTCGGTCGGCGTGGGCTCGACGCAGGGCTCCGGCTTCGAGGCGTTTGCGGCGACGCTGCTGGGTGTGGCGGCCGTGGGTCTGAGCGTGCTGTTCTACCGCGCGCCGAGTCCGAGCGACCGCACGCTGAGCCTGCTGTCTGCCGCGATGTTTTTCATCGACATGCTGATCATCTCGACGGTCGAGCAGCTGCGTCGGCGGATCGGCACGGTCCCGATGCTGTGCTCGTTCGGCGGCGCGGGCATTGCCGGCCTCGTGAGTAGCGGCAGCGACACGGTGGTGCAGCGCGCCAAGACGGAGGAGCAGGAGCGCGTGCTCGGGCACACGTCGACGCGGCGGTCGGTGGCCGAGTGGACGGGCGTGGTGCTTGCGAATGTCGCGCGCGTCGGCCTGTTTGTGCTGGTCATCGTGTTCTCGATGAACCTCGTGTTTGATGCGGCCGACTCGCACATCGCCGTGGGCTCGCTCGTCAGCGTGGGCGGCGTGCCCGACGGCCACAACGACGGCACGCTGATCCACCTCGCGTGCTCGCCGGCCAGCTCGATGGACGGCGACGGGCCCGTGGCCATCATTGAGGCAGGCGAGACGTCGGGTGAGGACATGCACGCGTGGGTGCAGCGCGTCGAGGGCCTGCGCGCCGTGTGCTACTGGGACCGCCCCGGCTTCGGCCTGAGCGATAACGCGCCTAGCCCGCTCGGCATGGACGCGCTGATGTCGTACCTGGTGGCCGCGCTCGAGATCGAGGTCCCGCAGTTCCGGGAGCAGAAGCTGCTGCTCGTCTCGCACGGCGTCGGCAGCCTCTACTCGCGTGTGTTCGCGAACAAGGTCGCAGACCAGGTTGCCGGGCTCGCGCTCATCGACGCCATGCACGAGGAGCAGTTCTACGCGGACGAGACGGCGCTGCACGGCCTGCGCGAGTTCGTGCGCGGCGTCACCGCGCCGCTGTCGCTAACGAAGCTGCACGGCGTGCTGCGCGGCATGGGCGCCGAGGACCGGCTGTTCGGCCTGCTGGTCGGCTCGCAGTCGCGCTTGCACAAAATGAAGCTGCAGCAGCAGGTCAGCGCGAACCGCCGCTCGCAGGTCGACATCAGCCTCGCCACGGCGTCGCTGCCGCGCGACACGCCGGTGCTCGTCGTCTCGTCGTCCGAAATGGTCCAGGACAAGCAGTGGAACCGCTACCAGCGCCTGCTGCTCAAGCTCACCGACCGCGTTGTGGCGTGGAAGATTCTGGAGGGGCCGCACAACCTGTGGTGGAACAAGCGCGCCGAGAAGGACCTCATCGCGCAGCTCGACTCGTTCGTGACGTACATCAAGAAGAATGCCTAAAAATCGTGTATACTATTACCTACCTACTACTTACTAAGTACTGCCTACCTACCCAGACTAAGCTAAGCTGAGCGTAAGCTGACCGGAAACTGAGCTTTGTGGAAAACCGACTAATTTATGAATGGTGCTGTACAATACGTAGATAAATAACTAACGCTTACTTCCTGGGTGATGAGGGAGAATGCAAAATAAATAAGACACGCGCCTGCGCCTGCCCCTAGCTCGCCACGATGGAAGAGCGTCTCGCCGGTCAGCACGGAGAGACCACCCAAAGCTCACATGTCGCTGGAGACGTCCTCATCGAGCTCGTTCGACTCGCCGTCCTCGTCCTCGAGGTCGTGTGTGCGGCGGCACATCGGGCATTCGAAAAAGGGGTATTTCCGCACAATGAGCTGGCGGACGCAGCGGTAGTGCCAGGCGTGAAAGCACGGCGCCACAAACGTTGCGGACGTCGCCGTCATGGACTCCAGACAGATCGCGCACGGTTCGTCCAAGTTGCGGCCGCCGCGGAACCGCTCGAACTGCTCCTTCTGGAACTCGGTCGGCTCGATCTTTTGCGGCTTGCCGAGGCTGACGCGCAGCGTCACCGCGCGGTAGTGCGCCTCGGTGCCGCCGCGGAAGTCCATGCCCAGCTTGATCGTGTCGTTCGCGCGCACCGGCACGCACTGCTCGGTCGTGCCGTTCGTGGCCAGGCGCTGTCCGTTGACGAACGTGCCAGAGCTCGAGCCCGCGTCGCGGATGAACCACCCGTCGTCAGTCAGCAGCAGCTCCGCGTGCACGCGGCTCACAACCTTCGACGACAGCACAATCGAGCGGCACCGCGACGTCGTGTCCTCCTGGCGCCCGATCTGCACCCGCCCGGGGCCGTGGAGGTGGCGCACAATGATGCGCGCGTTGTTCGACGGCCCGAACGTGTGATCGATCACGGGCGTCAGGCGGATCGTTCGGCGGTTCTCGGGCGGCTCCTCCTCGCTCGCGGCAGCAGCGCTCGTCGCCGCGGGGGCGGGTTCAGCGGTAGCAGCCACCAGCGCATCAACCGCCGCGGCCGCGGCCGACGCGGGCACGGCGTTCAGAGAAGTGGGAGGGAACAGAGGACCCGAGGCGCGGTCGGCCGGCGTCCAGGTGCGTTCTTCGGGTGCCGCGGGCGCAAACGGCTGAGGTTCCGGGACGGCGGCCGCACGCGCGATACCGAGAGGGGGTCCACGTCGGGGAATGTACACCAGCGACGGGATTAGTGGCGGCGCAGGCGGCGGCGGCGGCGGTGCCTGGGCGCTGAGCGGCATGCCCAGGTCGAGTCCTCCTGCCCGCCGGAACGGGTTGAGGCGGGAACCGGTGGGGACCTCAGCAGCGGCATCCTGGCTCGCGGCGGCAGGGGCAGGGGCCTGAGCCGGAGCTCCACCAGCGGCGCTGCTGCTCGAGATGGTCGCCACGCTCGAGTTACGGGGAGCGTCCTGCGTGCTGGCGCGAGAGACCGAGCGCATGTGGTTGGCGTCAGCACCCGCTCGCGAGACCATAGAGGCCGTGGAGCGCACGGTCGGGGCGTCGGCGGCGTAGTTCACGGGATCGGAGCCGCGGCGGCTGGCGGGCTGGGCCACTTGGCGCGCGTTGGATAACTCCGGCAGCGTGGTGCTGCGCGGGACCGAGGCGAGTGGTGGTGCCGCGGCGCTTCCGGCCAGAGCGGGTCCGGCGGCGGCAGCGTGAGAGCCGATGCCGCCAGCAGCATTGCTTCCCGCCAAATCGACCTGGAGTTCGTTCGTGGGCGTGTCGGGGCTGCGCTGTGGCTCGGCGCCGGCGTCCCACATCTCCATGTCCTCGTCAGAACTCGCGGAGGCTACCAGCGCGGCAAAGATGCTGGGGATTGACAAACGAGCGCTGGGTGCGCCAGTGGGGGTTGGCGGCTTTTCGCGGTGGGACCGTGGGAAGACAGTCGGAAACATCGTTCCTTGGGAAACCATGGTGACGAGAAAGCGACTGGAAGTTAAGCGACTGCAAGTTGTGTGGGGGGTTTAAGAGGGTATCACGGAGGGAAATAATAAAAGCGCGGAGCGGTGGTACGCGCAGATGCTGAATTATTACTCTGGCGAACACAGACAGCTTACAGTTGACGGCTCTAACGGAGAAACTGCTGTGTTTCTCTTGGTAATGGTTTGATAGCGTGAGTCTTCTTCGGGGTTTCAATTGATTAGAAGGAAACTATCTTCCGGCCGTGCACCGTGTGATGGGTGTGTTTGGTGTGTGTTTGGTGTGTGTGTGTGTGCACCTTGGGTGGTATCGGATGTTTGGAGGTTTTGGGAGGTGCGTTAAGGGTGTACAAAACCACTTTAGGCGAGGAGAGTCTGCCGGAGTGTCGGGGATGACGTATGGTAAGCAATATGGTGTGGGTGGGGTTCCGTGTAGATGAAAGTGTCGTCCCAAATCCCACAGATGCGACTCTTTATGCACACGAGATTGACGCGCAGACGTGTCGAGTCTGAAAGTGGGAATGGATCTAGAAAATCTGTAAGATTTAACCGCGTTGAGTTTACAGATTCAAGGTTGTATCCACAAATGTACTTTGCGATACGAAGAATAAAGCGATGGGCTGGGTTTGCTCTTCTCTAAAAGGACTAATGATAAGCACAGAGCGCGGGTCGTCAATTTAGCGTGCGTCTTAATAGGGGTTTCCTTGGGTACGCGCCCCATCTTTGCGTATTTATCAGTATCCGTGGGCAAATACGCATCGGAATCTGAAGCAGGGCTGGGTCTGCGCCCGAATAGATCTGTAACGAGCCCTGCCACTCTTGGTTCTCTCAGTATGAGGCCGCACCCGACAGGCGTATAGGGTTAAACCCCCTCCATGCTTTTGGATCTCATTTAATTAAATGGCAAGTCCAGGAAAGGGCATCCGTACATCGAGGGAAATGCGCCCCAAAAGTTTATTTAGATCTTAAGCCGATCTTGAGATATCGTTACCTTCATGCATTTTTAAAATATAAATTCTATACATGTGAACTATCAAAAGATAAAGTCTGCAGAGACTTATGCGTGATACTATTTACTTATCTAGATAGCCCTGGGTAAACACCGGAGGTCATCGGAGGCATGTGCGTCTCGGCCCGCGCTGGCTACCGGATCCGACATCCATAATCGCGAGTAGGTCACATGACAACGCACTCGATTTTTCAGGACGGCGGGGTTCAGGGGTTAGTGATAAGGCCTGTTGAAAAAAAAAATGTAGTCAGGCTTAATGTGCTCGAGTGAGCGCGAAGCGATCTAAAAGGTATGTTTATGATGGTCCAAGTGACATTTACGTTAAACCCAGCTCTTCGATTGCAATCATGAGACTAGATCAACGAACTTTGTCTGAGACGTGCTAACACCCCAAACCAGATATTGAGAGATTCAGGAGAGCCTTCAGAGCTATGGAGCACACCAGTTAGCTTATCTTTGTTTTGACTTATATTCTATGTACAAATATTACTTTCGAGCAGCACCCGCACGGAAATGAACGACATCTCCATCTTGCATGATGTAGTCTTTTCCTTTTGTTGATACCCGGCCAGCCTTTCGCATGGCAGCCTCGTCTCCTGCGAACTCTTCGTAGTCGCTGAACTTAGTAACTTGGGCGGTGATGAAAGTTCGAGCTAAGTCCTCGTGAATCTGACGAGCTGCCTGAGGTGCCGTGGATCCGGCCCTTACCGTCCATTCCCGGACCTCTTCCTTACCAGCAGTGAAAAAGCTTTGGAGCCCCAATGCTTGACGGAGTGCCACGATCACCGAAGGGAGGTTACTGTGTACGTCTTCGCCCAACTCCGCCAACTCCGTCTGGACTTCTTCTGGGCTCAATGTGGCCATGCGCGCCTCAAAATTCACGCTAACTGGTACGACCGGGGTACCAGGGTGGGTTTCGTTGACCCATTTAACCAGCTCAGCGGCACTTGCCTCGTGTTCACCGAAAACCCAGTCTTCCTCGCTCACGTTTGCGATGAATACGCTTGGCTTCGTCGTGAGGAGATTTAGCTGCCGCAAGTGTTTTAGATTCTTGTCATCATTCCATCTTTCAACTGAATCGACGCGACGGCCCGCATCGAGGGCTTTCAATGCCATCTCGGCCACTCTCAAAAACTCGCGTAAGTCCACACCCACTACACTTTGATTCGGTACTGATTTGAGCTTACGCTCGGTGAGATCTATGCCTTTTAAGACAAACTCCATGTCCTTGAGCACAAGCTCGTCGTGTATGATCTGGGCGTCACGTACTGCATCTACCGATTCCTCGACGTGCACGATTTCCGCGTCATCGAACGCTCTGACCATCTGAAATAAGCCATCCACTGCCCGAATGTTAGCCAGAAATGCATTTCCCAGACCTTCGCCTTGAGAAGCACCGCGTACTAGTCCAGCAATATCCACAACGTTGAGACTAGCCGGAATCACCGAGTTCGGTTGGTGCCATTCCTTGAGCTGATCCAGCCGGCTCGAAGGCACCGCTACCTTAGCCTCCTCGGGCTCAATGGTAGCGAACGGGAAGTTTGCCGGATTGCCCAGCTGACTCCGAGTGATAGCTTGGAAAAATGTGGACTTTCCAACATTGGCCAGCCCCACAATTCCGCCGGAGAGGTTAGTTTTCATACCCAACCACACACCTCGAACCGCCCTCCTATGTACCCAAGCCTAAGACCTGTGTTGATCTCAGCAAGGGCGACCATCAGAAGCTTCCTAGATAGAAACTTTAGGCATTATCATTAAATCTATAATTAATTACGCAAGTTTGGCCACGTATTCGCGCTTCTCGCACCCAGCGGGCAACTCCACAGCCTGCTGCAGCACTGTAACGGTTTTGGTCACAACCTCCGGGTTGACGCTGCCCGCGTTCTCACTGAACGTCACCGTTTTAAGCCACTCACGGGCATCGGCCGCTGAGTAGTCGAAGTGAGAGGAAATGAAGTCCACCGCCTCATCCTGGTGAGCACGGAAGTACGCAATACCCTCATTGACCGCCGCGGTGAATTTGCGCAGCAGATCAGTGTGCTGGGAGGTGAGCTCGGTATTCGCAGCCACGATCCATGACGGCCACGGCGTGTAGATGTCTCCGATCCGCTTGATCTCGCCGCTGTCGTGGTACTTCTTAGACGTGAAGTGCTCCCACATGAAGAAGTCGGCCTTGCTCGAGTTGACTGCATTGCGCAGGTTCTCGAAAGTATTGCTGATCTCATAGCTGAAGTCCTTCTTCCAGCCACGCTCCTGCTGCAGTACGCGCGACATCACGTCGGAGCCTGAGCCCATGCGCGAGACACCGCACTTTGTGCCTTCCAGATCGCTGATGGCGCTGAATGGACGATCTTTACCGGTGCTCACCGCCCACTGCAGAGGGCTCTGGACGTAGGTGCCGATGAGACGGTAGTGATCGCTGCCGGCAGCAAGAGCACGAATGAACGCCTCCGTGAGTCCGACCGCCACGTTGATCGATCCGTCGTCCAAGCTCTGAATGAGATGGCCCGAGCCGGATGGGTACGGCTTGAACTCAACCTCAACACCCTGCTTTGCATAGAATCCATGCTGCTCGGCGAAAAACAGCGGCGTGCTGAAGTGTTCAGGGATGTATCCAACAGTGAGCTTCATTTTACTGAATCAAGAGTAAGAAACTGATGATGTTTAGACAGAGTACCAAAGGACGGGTATTGGCTCTATGGCTGGTAACAACAAGAACGGCTGTTTGAGGCAGGTGGCATGCATCACCCAAACTGGACCTGATCGGTAAGCGATCACATGATGGGTACTACTACTATTACTATATATGGGGACCAGCAGTGTAAACACGCAGAACAATAAGACATTCAGAACAATAAGACATTCAGAACAGTAAGACATATAGAACAGTAAGACATATAGAACAGTAAGACATATATAACAACGACAGAATTACATGGCAGTAACATGAATAAGTAAAAAGTGCATAGTATAAATAGAGTCCATCCAAATAAGCTATAATCAATATCAGATCAATCCATAATCAATCAATCAGAATCCACGCCCTGTATCAATAGGAATCCTGGCGTTTGGGGTCATCACGCAACGAATTGTAGTGTGCTCCCAGACCAAACTTCGCTTGGTAGTAAGCCAGATGCAGCGGCTCCGTTTCTGGAAACTCCTCTTCGTTCACAGTGAGTGCCGGGTGCGATGCAAAGTGCACACGGACCGGCACACGGTGCAACCTGGACGCCGCCATGATCTCGAGCTCTCCACCCCACATAGCCGTGTTCTCTAGGTCTGATGTGTACTTCGCAACGTCCTGCACGTCTCCGGTCTCGTCCTCGATGAGGTAAGGCACGAAGTCGTCTGGGTACTCACGGATATACTGAGCGAGGTCATGTCGCAGCTGCTGCGCGTTGGTGTGAACATTGCGTCGTACGCCCAGCTGGTCACTCAGTGAGTGGAATAGGCAGTGTCCATCTGGCTGCATCTCGTACTCCACGAGGCCCGCTCCAGCGATCATCATCCCCATACCTTTCAGCTCGATCAGGCGCTTATCAGGCTGCGTTTTTGCCTCAGCCTCAGCCTCTTGGACTATCCGGGCACGCTCTCGCTCACGCTCTTCCAGCTTCTCGCGTCTCCGGTTGCGTTTCTTACCGCCGGGCGCTCTGCCTGCCTCAGACTCCGTTGTGCTGTTGCTAGGCGTGCTTGTAGACGAGGATCTGGTGCGATTCTGAGCGTCACTTGGGGTGAGGTGGCTTCCACCGGCGTTGTGTGGCTCACCAGAGTGATGTACTCCGGGCAACGGCTGGTCGCTGACGGCCGCCGAACCGCTCGATCCAGAAGAGGAGCGGTGCTGTGATCCTTGCGAGCCGCGAGACGAAGATCTTGAGAGTTCACGAGAGCTGTTATGGGAGGAGCGGCTCGAGTCGCGATGGAAAACGCTTCTGAAGCTCTTGTGCAGCTGGTGAAGATGAGGATGTTTGATGGCACTCTCGTCTGTAGTTTCCTCCACGGCCTCCTCTGCCACGTTAGTGTGGCTCACTCGATAATCCTGAGCATCGTGCTGCACATTGTTCTGCTCCTCAATGTTCATAGTTGATAATAACCGTGCGGCGAATCCGGCATCGTCTTCCTCAGGAACAGGTTCACTACCTGCTGCTGCCGATGCAGCTGCTGCCGTCTTACGCTGTTGAGCTTTTTTCCTACCCATCGATCTTATATTTTCCCAAGCCTTGTGGGTTGAGCTCTAAGCACAGATCAATTTGCCAGTTTCCCGTTGCAAATCTCTCCGTGTGATGGCCCGGTATTTGCTCCGTTTGACCAAGAGACGCTTTCGGTGGGGGCAAAGACCGTTACGATCACTATGTATGGGCAATGCAATGGACCCAGGGCGGTGGATCGCCGACGCTGCTAACGGCGGTAGGCCCCGACGCTGTGAGTGCTAATGTGTTGGGGTACGGGTATGATATGTATGGCCTGCTGTGAAAAACCACACGGCAAGCGTACCCGTTGGCTAGATATCGCTCAGTTATCACTTGGATCGGCCAGAGTGCAGACGACGAGCTGACGTTGGAAATGTTCGCTTTCATGGCGGTACAAGTGCGGGAAGTTTCAATCGCCAATGTTTAAAGATACGCAGGAAGAGAAATTCAATAAATAGTCGATTAAATATATAGCTAAATTATCAAAATTGAGTTGAGGTGAATTAAATATGTGGGGCTCAGGATCTGGTCGAGCTGGGTGTGAAGGCCTGCCCATAAGCGTTTTGCTGGCCCCATGGCAGTGGACCTTGTGTCTGACCACTTCCATTATTGGGCAATCCATTGCTTCCAATGAAGCTAGCAGCATTATTTCCACTAGGCAATGTATTGCCACCGACCATATGCTCGGGCACTATGGCCATACCACTGTATTGGGCGGGCGAGGGCATCTGTACACCTTTCTGTTGCGTGTCGTAGCGGAACATCTTCGCCGAACCACCAAGGTCTTGGTCGTCCGTATAAGGGGATCCGACGCTGGTGAATGGAGTATTGATCTGCGGCACAATGTTGGAACCCCCTTGAATAGCGGGAAGTCCCCTTGCGTCGCGCTTCAGGCCGCCATTCATCACAGTCATGGGCTGAGCCGGTTGCCCATAATTGGTTGGAAGAAGGCGTTGTTCTTGCATTATCGGCGGTATACCATACTGTGTGTACGCCGGGAACATCGACTGGGTGTTCTGTTGTATTGCGTTCGGCTGCATGGCATTCTGCTGCAAACCTGCCGGTGGGCCGCCTTGGAGCATTCCATTCTGGCCAGTCATATTTGTCGGGCCACCTACGGTCAGATATTGAGGTTGTGCCTGGAATGAGCCCATACCACTCTGATGATGCTGTTCCGGCTGCGTATCAACCTGCGCGGCTACCTTGAAAACTGGAGGTTGAGGCTTCTGAGGTTTCTGGTCTTGTTGCTGTAATGGGCCATTTTTGGTTCCCACAACAGCCACTTCCTCATCGTCAAAATGTTTTTTCGACCGCTGGTGACGCACGAGATGATCGCGGCGAGTGAACCTGCGTTTACATGTGTTGCACTCGTACTCTGGTTCTGCGTGCGTTTTGCGGTGTTTAGCCAGGTTGCTGCTCTCTGAGAACGATTTTCCACACCCGGGGAAGGGGCAGACCAGCGGTTTAAGACCAGTGTGCGTGCGCTCGTGAACGATCAGTGACTTTCGCGAGCGGAAGCCGCGCCCACAGCGATCACATGAATGCGGTCGCTCGTCGGTGTGGCTCATCATGTGCGACCGAAGAAGCGCATCGTCGCTCAGCTGGCGCTTGCAGACGTGGCAGACGTGATCCTTCGACTTCGCGTGGGACTGCAAATGGCGCACAAGCTTTTGCTTCTGGCAGAATGGAATCGCGATACGCGTACATCCTTCCCATTTGCACGCCGTACTGCCATCCTTAAGGTGTGCATGCACAATATGTGCGTTGAGCTCAGGGGTAGTCAGGAACTCCTCACCACAGATGTGACCAGTGGTAGTGGCCCACATGCACCGGTGAGTTTCCAATGAGATACTCTCCGGGGTGTTGAGACGGGGTAGCTCGGATGAATCGATCTTGACTCCAGTTTCTCGAGTGGTAGGGGTCATGATGCTGCCGGTGGGACTAGTGTTTTGGCCGATCTGTTCGCCTTTAGCACTGCTGAATGCATTCTCAGTGTGGCTGTCCAAGTTGGCATCATTGAATGGCACACCCTGGTTGGTGATATTGTACGAGAGGACACGTGGCTTATCTGGCGAAGAGACGCTCGATGAGTTGTTGCTCGCGTTGGCAACAACCGACGCGAGAGACTGGCCCGTACGTAGCATTGACGAGTTGTTCATCTGAATAGGGCTCACAGCTCCGGAGTCGGGTCCCGGCATCATCTGCGGTGTATTCAGTACGTGAGCTATGCCGTGCTGTTGGGAATTGCCTCCATAGTTTGTGCTACCATGATCGGACTTTAAATTCTGCTCGTTACCGACACCATTGGGTGGAGTGATCGATGAACTATCGCCAGAGCCAATTCCGGGCTGATCCATGTAAATGAAGGGCCCGGTTTTGTTGGTCATGGTGTTGTGGTTAACAACTGCGTTGTCTAAAACACTGCGCATGGAACTGGAACTGTTACCGGTAACGCTTCCATCAGTATTTTGTGCGATTGACGCGCTATCGGCGGCCAGTTGAGGCAATCCTGAGGCATCACTTCCGCATCCCCCGCCATGGCTATGGCCGTGGTGGTGGAAATGGGCAGGCGGGTCAAGTTGGGCATGGTGACTCGGGACCATGTCCTCTACCCGGGGCCCGCAGTTCTGAGAAACATCAGAGCAGCTTCCGTAGTGCGGGCGCAGCGATTCCTCCTGATGCGTTTCCTTAAAGTGCTCCATGATATCATCAATGTTAAACATTTCATGGCAAGAGTCCCAATGACATTCAACAGATTGTTGGTGCATACTATCCTTCACGCTATCGCGCCGTTGTGAATCGTCCCCCTTATCCAAATCACCTTTCGTGTTCAATAAGTCGTCAGATCGAACATCCGATAGAGCACTGGTTTGAAGGCTGGCGTCCAAATTCTCTTGATCCAATGCGTCAGGGAGTTGCCCAAAGTGCGAGTACAAGTGTTGATCGAGTTCGTTCTCATTCATAAATAGTACATCATGGTCGTGCGTGTCCCAATGACAGTAGAGACTCTTCTCTTTGCTATCATAAGAATTCATTTTGTCATCAAGAAGCTCAACAATTAGTGGTTTTTCAGGGCTTCAAGGTGCTCTTTTAAAGTAAGCTGAGGCAGAACCTGAGTAATGTGTACGCGTTGTGGAAGTCTTCAAATGCCAGTGAAACTAATATAGAAGCTCCAATGCTGAAATCTAAGCAACCTCTCCCCGCGGTCAAATTTCTGAAAGTGCCAGGAAAGTTGATAAAAATCTGGCCGGGTGAATCTAGCAGATACACGCAATATGGCCTCGCCTACCCGAGTGGTTTGGGCCTTGAGAGTGGCAGCTGTACAGTATCTGCAAGGTTCACCCGGGGGGTACTCAGTTCGAAAATTCGGCGGTTGCCCTTGACAAGCGGGATGGCTCGGGGTTTGATGTGTTACTAAGCAGATATGTATAGAAATTTATGCGGACACATGATGCACGGGGATCTTCTTAGAGGGTCAGATCTCCAGGGTTCATATTTGATCCTGGAAGGTGCAGAATAGGGTCGTCGAGCCTAACCACACGCGGAGGGCATTGCAGGGACCCGGCAAAAGCGGAGTCTAGGCGTTATTGACGCCGACATTCTATGATTTTGTTCCACTTTCATTGCTGCTAAGTGACACAAGTGACCCGTCAGAGTCATTCCAGCTGCAGGTTGTTTTCCGAGCAAGATCGAACTTAGTAAATGCCGGCAATCGCCCCATTCGAACACGAGAACGATCGGCAAGATGCAGCCGCATCTGCGTGCTGAGGACCTTAGACGAACGTAATAGAAAAGTCCTAACTGAATATGGAAATATTCCACGGAAAAAAAAGGCAAAATATGTGGCATTTGAATATTAATGGTTTCTTCCTCATTTAAACTACGATCCGGTCTTGAGCATAGACAGTTTTCGAACTGTTGCGTTTACGTTGAACGACTGTTCTCAACATCCGGGTGGTTTACGCATATTTCGGAACGGTTCCGTGGTATTGGGGCAGGCTTTGTCTCAAGCAGCCATACATAGATGTTCACATCAGCAGATCCAACGTGCATAGTTCATCACTGTTGTGCATAATAATGGTAGCGGGCCAACCCGATCCCGAGTTCCCCTCATCTGGGCGTGCATATGCAAAACCCAACAGGCCCGAGTTCCGCCCGGGCCTGAGTCAAATTGATACTTAAGCCTTGAAGCACATGTGTTAGGGCAACGATATCTCTGGGTCAGGTTACTACACAGCGGTCGAGTCGCGTGGTCAAATACCACAGAAGCAGACCAGAGGGTGAGGGCAACGCAGTGACGCACTGGCATCTCTCGCTCGCAGGCTGAGGTTGAAAACCTGAGATACTGAGATGCTCCATCTTATCAAATTGTGCTTAAGCTTCAGTATTATGACACAATAATATACCATGTATAAATCCTTATGGCATCATTTCGTGCCTTGTAGGGTACGCAGTTGCAGGCTGCCCTTCATCCCCCACCCTTGCGAAAGCACGCAATTCAGGGATGTGCTAAACCGCTATATCATCTCCGGAGAGAGCGCAAGTCGCCTTGCCCAGAAGCCGACATGCAGCCAAGTCTTATGCCTGCCTAACTTAGCCCTAGTGATCGTAGTGAGAACCAGCCCATGTTCGTTTTGGAACGGTAAGTGCAGTGCTTGATCCAGTCGGGTTCGTTAGCCTGCTGGAATAACTAGCTATAATATATATGATTCAATTATTTATTGGTGGTATATGGTTGATCAATAGAGTTCGCTCGCGTTTGGCCAGTTCAAACGATTAAAGGTAGTAGATCAGAACCCGAATTTGCGAAACGATATAACCTAAGACCGCCGCTTTCCTCGTGTTCCTCTACAGCTCGACTCCGCCTCTAATAATAATTATTATAGCTCAACCGATCACCTTCTTACGAAAGTGGTGAAAGCTTGCACACGTTGCGTGCGTCGAGTTGAAACTCTGAGCCAAGCTCAGCCCACTTGAACCGGGACTCCGATGACGCGCTTCCATTTAGGATAATTTCCGTGCAGCAATTCACTTGAAGGAATTAGCGAGACATTCTGTGCACCATACGTGGATGCAAGCATAATACACAGCATGCATCAGGAAAATTAAAGGATTTCAGAGATATCCTTGTCGCAGTGCTCTGAGGAATTCAAAGAATGTCAATTGAGGGCATTAGAGATAGACATTAAACAAACATGCCATTTTATATTACAAGCGCTTTGTAGTAAGAGCCTTTTGTTTGAGGCATTTTTTATATGTTCAGAAGAAAGCTCGCGCGAGAATAACGCTTGATTATACACTCAGCTTCAAACTCTGTAGTTCATTTTAACTGTCGCCATCATGTTTCCAACTTTTCTGCAAGAGCACCAGTATTATCCAGGATAATTAACGCAATTGGACAGCAATATTGCTCCTATCGTCCACTAGTATCAATGACTTTGTGCCCGCGTCTGGCTGTCTGTATGACCCCAGAGCATCTCCGAAAGCGGGTGATAGAGCAACGCAACCGCCAGTGTTGCTAATCGCAGAAATGCGCATAAATTTGACGATACAAGCTGCGCTTATCCTTCGCCAGCTATAGCTCAGTCTTCGTTGCGAAGTCAAGTGGTAGAAGACTCGTAGCTATGTCTTGACCTATGGTAGTTATAGCCTGAAATTTGATTTGAGTGTGATTTTCATGGGCTTTGAAAACTATTCGCTGAGTTTTTGAGTGCTTTTTGTAATCTAAAACACTCAGGAACCCCGTCTTGGCCCTTCGGGCATCAGATCTTAGCTTGATGTAGAAATTACTCAATAGTAGTAGTATTTGATTCCTCAATAAGTATCAAATGGGTGAATCTTTGTGGTTAAACTCTTTTCCGTTCACTAATTCTCTCCCTGAAAGATCTCCGTGGAAGATCCATCTGCGGTTATAGGGTTCTTTATCAGTAGATGGAATTTCAGCAGCTGATCCTCGAGTGCGACTAATCGATGGGTGCGAAACTCCAAGCTGATGTACTATCGTGGTGGCAATTTTCATGCCTGATCATCTCCGGGGACTAGGTGATGTACTTCATCCCCCGATCCGCGTTAAATGTATAGTTCGGTCCTTCACGAAGGCTGGCTACAAATATCATTGCTGATCTATTATCTAGATTTTACATATTTTCATTTTCTTCAGGTCTGAGAGGTGTTGTATTGCTGTCCACACCTATGCTCAATACAACGATGAGTCTACTATGACATAAGCGCTTGTGGTGTTTCGAAATGCTGCAGATTCTTCGCAGTGCGGCTTGTTCTAGGTACGGGTCTTGAAGAGCATACACATGTGGTTAGCCCTGACCCTCGGCGCAACCTGGAGTGGATGCGACGGCCCCAACCTTTTCTCAAAGTGTCAGTGCACAACCTACCTCGCCCCACATTGTTGCCCTCGAACACTAGTTTGGGCAATACAGAGCTAACGGCGCATCCGAGCCATTGATCCCCAAGTCACTGAATCATCACTCGAGGGAAAGATCCATAGCATCGAGCACTGCCATTTAGTTTCGATCAGTATCTCAATTCGTTCAGGAGAATAATTGACTGCACCGAATTGCGACACGGATGGCTAAAACTGTCGAAGACACCACTCCTTACAGCAACTCCTCAGCAGAACGTAGCGACCGAGCCGATAACTATGCTTTTCGAGAACGAGAGACTGTGGGCACAGAATTGGTCGATCCTCGACCTGCGGCCATCATAGCGTTCGAAAAAGCATTGCTTACTCAAGATCAGAGTGATAAAATCGTGAGTGTGAACGATTGGGCTCCACGAAATGAAATTCCTCGAAAACGACGAAGCCAAAGATCTAATATGGATGATGACTATGGGCTTGCATACACTGTGATTCGATGGCCGTTATTCATTGTCCTCACACTATGGATATGGCTATTGTTATCCTTCTACTTCTTACTGAGATTGTGGGTCGTTACCAATGAGTCTGCGATTGTATGGACAGGGAGGCGAAGACTCTTACGGCAGAAACTTAGGAGTGCCAAGAGTTTTCGAGAGTGGCTCAATTGGGCCGAGGTATTGGATGATTATCTGGGATTTATCAATTGGAAACACGAAAGAAGATCTCTTACATATGACTGGCGCACAGTTGAGCAACTCGTTAAAGAGCTTGAAGACCTGCCTCAGGGACCTTTTACATTGGACCAAGATGAGTCAACGGCAATCACTAGCTACACTCCAAACAATACCCAGCGTGATGCACAAGCAAGCTCTGACGGAGATTCGCAGTATTATGCGGATTCGGAAGGTGAAACATCGGACAGTACTCAGGTGAATGACACCTCCAACGCAGCGAATGGCTCTGTGATCCGCCATACCCATTTTCATACACCTGACCGCTATATCCGCAGATCAAGTTATGATACACGAGCTGACTCCACCAAAGCCACTGTAGAGAAGCTTTGCGTCATTTTAGAGGGCTGCATAAAGTACAACTTTGCAGGGATTCATAATTCACAGCTCTTCTCGCAATGCTATTCGGGTACAAAAGACCTTGTCAATAAGCTTGATAGGCTACTGCTACAGCGTATAGATGAGCTCCGCCAGACTGACGAAAGACTACTCTCGAAAGAGATGAAAGACCTGTTGTTTTCCATGTTTGATAAGAACCTGGGCAAAGCGGCGCTGAGTCTGAGCGGTGGTGCGTCGTTCTCTTACCGGCACTTCGGAGTGGTCAAGGCTTTACTGGACATGGATTTGTTACCGACAATTGTAAGTGGAACATCTGGGGGTGGTTTGGTGGCGGCGTTAGTGTGCACACGCACTAACGAGGAACTTAAGGAGTTGCTGAATCCCCAGCTCGCTAATAACATCACCGCTTGCTGGGAGCCCTTCCCGCAGTGGTTTTATAGATGGTGGAATACTGGGGCTCGCTTTGATGCTATAGATTGGGCAGAGCGCTGTCGATGGTTCACACTCGGTGACCTCACGTTCAAGGAAGCTTTCGAACGAACTGGAAAAGTTCTGAACATCTCCACAGTTCCTGCCGATTCGCACGCCCCAGTGATTCTTTTGAACCACATTACCAGTCCAGACTGTGTTATTTGGAGTGCTCTTCTGGCTTCGGCGGCGGTACCAGGCATTTTGAACCCCGTGGTGCTTATGATGAAAACGAAACGAGGTACATTTGCACCATATTCATTTGGTTCGCGCTGGAAGGACGGCAGCTTGCGTACGGATATTCCGCTACAAGCACTAACCACATTCTTCAATGTCACATTCAGCATAGTGTCGCAGGTCAACCCCCATGTGAAGTTGTTCGCTTATTTGCCCCGTGGTCAAGTTGGGCGGCCTGTCAGTCACAAATTTTCGCATTCTCGTTGGCGAGGAGGCTTTATGTTTGCTGCTTTGGAAACGAGCGTAAAACTTGAGATCAAGAAATGCCTCAAATTGGTACGAAATCTCGACATTGCACCGCGCATTATGAACCAAGACTGGTCCAACGTATTCTTGCAAAGATTTGAGGGATCCGTCACGGTTTGGCCCAAAATCAAACTGAAGGACTTCTGGAACATTCTGGCCGACCCAACAGAGGATCAATTAGCCACCATGATGGATGCCGGTGAGAAGACCATGTTCCCGAAGATTTTGATGATCCGGCATTTCGTAGAACTTCAAAGGGCAATTGAAAGCTACTACTACGCTGACAAGGTCAAAAAGATCGTTTAATTATTTGATATTCACACTAAGCATATATATTGGAAGCATACATCAACTCTGGTACATCGGATCATAAGCGCTGTGTCTGCAATTAGTTAATGGCTGCAATTAGTTAATGGCTGCAATCAGTTAATGGCTGGGGACAGTGTTGATGACGACATGTCGTCCCCGCTGAAACATCACTTCAGTGCTATGCATCAGCCATAAGCTATACGGCGCGCTTGCCCACCAGCCCCACGCGCTGAAAAATAGATGTGGTCACACCCTATCGCGCGCGCCCTCAGTACTATCCTTTCCCCCCTCGCGCTCCAAAGCTGGACGACACCCTCTGCCCAGGAACCACAAGCACCGTATTACGCAAACCACCAAATTGACAAATTCCTGTTCACGTTTGACTGCTTACCCCACACGATATTGCCGGTCAGATGAAGGTGGAGTTCCACAATTTGCGCCACGAGAAGTGGTTTCTCGATGCAGAGCCCTCAGACACGATCGGTGCGATCAAGGAACGCAATTACGAGGAGCGCGACATAAGCCGACAGGAGAGCCAGAAGCTCATTTTCTCTGGTAAGATCTTGAAAGACACAGACACTCTTGAGAGTGTTAAGTATACTGAAGGCAAAGGTTTCATTGTTTGCATGCTCAGCAAGCTGCGCAAACCCACGAAGCCACCAGCGGCCGCCCCCTCGGCCAGCGCCTCTAAAGTGGCGTCCAATGCAGCCACTTCCGCATCCAACACTTCTACTGGTACTGCGAACTCGGGTGAATCTGCATCCGCGGCCACGTCAAGCACTTCTGCGGACACCACACAAAATACCGAGCCCGTCGACGTGAGCTCTCTAAGCGGCCCGTCGGCCTTGGCTACCGGTAGTCAGCTGAACGCCATCATTGCGAACATTGTCGGCATGGGTTTTACGAGGCAGCAGGTTCTGCTGGCCATGCGTCGTGCATTCAACAATCCCGATCGCGCGGTGGAGTATCTTGTGACCGGTCAGATCCCTGAGGACGCTGGCGAGGCCTCGGAACAGAACGCCGCGGAAGAGTCAGCTGATGCAGCCGATGCCGAAGCCTCTGGTAATGATGCAGGTTCTTCGTCGGGCACCAAGGTGATCGCCGGTGCGCTGGGCGCGCGATCTGAAGGCACAAGCGTCCTTAACGAAAGCGGTGAGGGCATCAAGGCCGGCAGCAATGACGGCGAGGAGGACGCCGAGATGGAGGACAACGAGTCGCCAGCTCCCAGTGGAAATGCACGGGAGGCGTCGCAGGCCGTTTCAGAACGCAGCGCTGCAACGCACGACTCGATCGACCGTGATCTCTTCAGTGATGCCGAGCGCGAGATGCAGGAGCAGGACGATAGCGGCGACTATGAGGTCGACTTCCAGGAGCTGCTGGGTCTCGACGACGAAGCGCTAACCGAGCTGCGCCAGGCGGTCGCCGAGAACCCGCAGTCGATGCTCAAGGTCATGGACCCGATTCTGCGGGGATCGCCTGAGACGGCTGAGGTACTGCTTGAGAACATGGAGCAGTTCATGATGTTCCTGAGACCTAACGCGCCGCAGGTGATCTCGGAGATGGCTCTGCCCGAGCTGAGCGAGGACGAGGATGCAGCGGTGCGTCGCCTTATGGAGCTTGGCTTCTCCATGGACGAGACGGTCATGGCATACCTTGTGTGCGACAAAGACGAGCAGTTAACCGCGAACTATCTGCTCGAGAACGGGAATGATCTGTGAGGTTTTTCGGGCGTTTCAGACGTTGATGTGAAAAGCTAGGCAGACATGTAGATATTTATAGGTTGTTGGATTTGATACTATATCAACGGATTATTCAAAGACCAAGATATATATATTCACAGTCTGCAAATTAAGTAGTCATTAGGTGTGCATGTACCTACACGTTGGTGAAGGCGTGCGAGTATGTCGCTGGCACCAGGCATGCTCCGGTGCTGATCTTTTTATTTTTATTTTTATTTTTTTTTTTTTTTTTATTTTGAACGGGGTGATTGCTCTGAGCTAGTCATGAAGACATACACACCATCGCCATGCCCGTGTTCCCTATATCTATGATATCACTTCCGTCTAAATGTTGTGGAAATTCTCGAGCTTGAGCTCAGGCCACTTATAATCGGGATACAGCGGGTTACCAGGTCGTACAACATAGACTGTGTTCCAGCCTACACTATGGGCCGCATCAATCTCACGAGGATTGTCGCTGAAGAAGTGATACTTATCTTCCTTGACCGCCTCATGGATGGCGCGAAAACTACTCGGTTCGGTTTTGGGACCAGCATTAACCGTGTCGAAATATCCGCGGATCATTGGTGTTAGGTTGCCATGCTCCGTGTATTTGAAGAAGAGCTCCTGCGCAGCAACACTCCCAGAAGAGTAAATATAGACGCGCTTCGTCTTACTCCAACGTTCAATGGCTTTAGCCGCATCTGCGTAGATCGGTGCCTTAATCTCGCCGGACTCGTAACCGGACTTCCAGAGGAAGCCCTGAAGGGACTTAAGGTAGTTGATCTTCAAGTCCCGACGCACAATATCTTCGATGTACCGGATCAGAGTCAGTGCATCTTGCGTATATTCGGCAGGAAATTGAACGAGGTAAGATTCCATTTCAGACCGACGGGGATCAAGAGGGAACTCGATGTGTGGGATCTCGGTTTGGCAACGCTTCAAAGCATACGGGAATAGCACATTCTGGACAAAACTGATCGGGCAAACAGTGCCTTCAATATCCAATACGATTGCTTCGTCAGACATTTGCTGAAACCGTTCTTATTCTCGTGCTCTAGTGGAGGGATATATGAGCTAGAAGATGATACGACTCGACTTCAAGTGTACAAACGAGTTATTATCACCGTTTGGAATGCCGGCAAAACAAATGGCTAGGGTCAGCACATTAACCCTGGGATGTGGAAAACGCGGGGTCGGGTATAGATAGCTGTGTAGTCAGTTTGCTAGATATAGATAGCGGTATGATAGGGTCGATGCTCGACGCAAGCTAATCGCTACTAAAAAGATGTAATATCCGAGTAACTTACTGCGCGGGAATTGTAGTGATGGGTGGTTGACTTATCGCACATTAAGGAATCTGATCTCATTCCCCAGCCTATCTATAAAAGGCGAGCCAATCGTATACACACGGATTTTAAACTCTTCGACAGGTGAAACCTGGGTCTGGCATCATTGGGTACTTCTTGATCTTGTTTTTATTCGAAATTATGAGCCGGAGTCAAGAAAAAAAAAATCGGTAAACGAACGCGTAAGCTGTAAGAGCGCGTCGTGATTACAAGGCTAGCGTTTATCTGAATGAACACCTCGACAACTGTTGTTGCCTCTGATCGGCACATTCCGATGAGAAGGATAGAAATTTTTGATCATTAAATGATCACAAGTCTATATGCCGATTGTCTGGAAGCATCTCCGGCACCGCTGCTCCTGTGGGACTAGTGGGCATAGATCAAGCCACTGGTAGGATCCAGACGGAAGGCATATAGGCCTCAAAATGCACAAGCACCCAGTGTATCAAGAGCTATATGGAAGAGTCCGTCTGCTTGAATACCTGCATCTCACGGACACTCACCAACACGAAGTAATTTGTGTAAATGAACCTTAAGAAAGCTATCTCGATCATTCATCTAAAAATGCCCATGATAATCCTCAATGATCCAGGGGTTCATTAGCGACCGCCTTGATATTTGAAGTCTCGTTGCACCTCAGTCTTCTGACGCTCAAAGCATCTTTGCTTGGCCTCTATGGATGGTCAGCGTAAGGCATTACCAGATACGGCATGTTTGGGGTCAACTACATTCGGGTCTAGTATTCCTCATAATCTATGGTTTTATCGAAGACAACTGTAATTCTGAGGCAGATTATAAGGAATAGTACTATGCTAAGCGAGTAAACATTGCGTCTAAATAAAGCTCACCAGCTATGAGTACTCAGATAAGAGCTTTTCCTTTGACCAAGACATGAGTATATATTGCGATTTAGATCTATTTACTCACTAGTATAAGATCGCTGGAGTTGACATGAGACCCATGAGATTTTGCTCCTATATATTACCTTAAGCTATTCAAGAATATGAAACGTACATGAGGTATTGTTTCACAAAACAATGTATGGCCTTCTTTAGAGTCGAGTGATTCGATCAGACGAAAATTATTTGGTCGATCCCAATCTAGTTGGACAGCAGTGCTTGCGGGGAAGCGTGCATTAAGTATGCACCTGTCATTGTGCAGTATATGAGCCATTTTCTTTGCACTTGAGGGTTGGATGATTTCCCTCAAAATCCCGGGTAAAGGTGTCTTGGTTGTTCGTGGATCAATTGTAGTACCCAACGACTTTTGATCATTTGAAACAAAACTAGATAGAGCACAATCAGGTCATAGTATTGAGATTTCGAATTTCGAGAGCCGCCCTTTGTTGCATCATATCGGGCGTTGATCCGACTGCAGACGTACCATAGATTTGCCGGCATGTGTCAGAAAGCACTTTGTCCTCACCCCACTACCACCCTAACTCCTTCCCCTACCCCTATACCCGTGCCCGCCTCGGGTCTCCGCATAGTGCAATTGCGCCGCAAATTTCTGGTGAAAGGGTTCGCGCAGGTTTTCTTTTGCCGCAGGGATACGCTCAGTCAGTCAATCAACCGAAGTCAGCCTTGAGCGACGAGGCAAATACTGTCTAACCCAGTGCGTACCTCGATTTTTCCCACCCTAGTACTCTCAACGGTCAACCTGTTGTTTTCCTGCACTCTGATGATGATGACAGCAAGTGAGGAGGCGTAATTCATCTGGATCATGGGGAACAGATCAGCAGACTAACTGAACCATTTGATCAAGTTGCAAGCTTGCTGAACGGAAAAAAATAGTTATTTTATATTTTCAAGACTTTTTTTCAACATAATTTGTGAAATTTTATTACTTTATGGCCCAAAACATTTAGGCGTACCAGACAGCTGTGACAAGGGTACATGACGGGCGGCTGGCTGTCATGGACTTGATTCGGCACGACCGGTGAGCCACACGCGATTGGGTACTCAAAAACGTTGTTTTAAAATATGATCAACCGTCCGTGCGTGCCGTTATAACGCATGCATGGGGTGCGCAATAACAACTTGCGCCACTCTGTTTGGATCAGTCACGATCGATGTTTTTTATACGAATACCGTGTAATTTATCGTATATTTTAGCTGGGAATATCACGGGAACTAAGCGCCTGTCACGTCTAGGGTTCCATCAGCCCGTTACCATTGGCCCAGAGTGTTCTAGGTTCGAGGATTCCCAGCCATTCAAGGGAGGGCGTTCGACGTATGGCGGGGACTTTGGGTAGGTACGAAAACCGCTGGGCCTCGACGGGCCCTGCTAATGGCGTACTGCAGGGCGGCGGATGCTAGGTCGGCTCGACGAACCCTGAAATCTATAATTTGTGCCCTAACATCCACTTCCGCTCCGGCAGGGTGGCCGCTGCCTGCATCTCAAGGCGCTAACGTCTTTTGCTGAAACCTGCCCTCGCAGCACCCTAGAGCTCGCCCTATGGCCTGTAAGTGTGGAGTCGCAGGACGTCCGAAACCCCTATATGCACTAATACTGCTTTTCATCTACACCACTCAAGGAATCAGACATCTTACTTACCCACTTAGCACAAGGGATCCAAAACATCTACTAATACTACTCGCTGTTCGCCTTATATCTCTTTGATTAAAAACAGATACTCGTCGAGCGAGTCACAGTGCAATCCCTCTTTTGCTAAGATACTTTGGGACCAGATCACACTACATCTTACACTTCGTTTCAAGATTCTATTTGTGTTGGGCGCAAATTGAGTTGACTCTTGTGCGAAAGATTGCCGAATAAACCTGCTATTTTAGTGATTGGCCTCTCAATCCGAAGCCCCAAGCAATTCGTGGCTTGCACGAGTAGGTAAGATCAATTTCGCTCTGTTTCGAGCGCCACCAGATCATACAACCATTTCACGACCAGTTGACTGCTAATTTGAAGCTGGACCGAGTCGTGACTCAATCTTGTGAGGAAAGAGAGCTGGGCTGTGAAGAGATTGTCAGTGAACGCAGAAAGCTCGCCTTCCGTCAACTAACCTACTTCTTACCACCCCTTTCTTTATAAACTTGGCCACCGACTACAAAGAGGTGAGCCTTGTAGCCAGTGCCTATCGAGACAGCACTTCGACGACTTGGACTTATGAGCCAGCACTCAGAGACCTTTCCGCCGTTCAGCCTGCACCTTGATCCGCCACACAGCGGCCCCATTTCGCATCCTGGCACTGCTCCTACGCCTGACGGCACCGAAAAAGTGTACCACTCCGGCCATCAAACTGGCCGTAGCGATTCGTCGGGCTTCACTCCGGAACTCAGTCGATCTGAGTACAAACCCGAGCGCAAGCCCCAGGACATACACGCTATGTGTGAAGAGAGCACTGAACCTCAGCATAATGAGGCTAAACCGGATGCTAAGCCAGACGGTGCTCAGACCGGTCAGCATGAGATGAGTGAATCGCATACCCCTTCACTCAATCACACCGTTGAGCCCTCTGCTCACCCATCACCCGCGCTCACTGACATCGCCGACACCCCTACTCCAAGTATTGGTGTTACCAATGCCAGCGGTAGTGCTGCTACTGTTGTCAAATCTTCCAGCATGGAGTCTGATGCACCCTTGACTTCAGAAGAGGCAGCTGTCGAGCTCTCACGCCTCTCATCGCAACCGCCCGAGGCTGAGAGTCCTCAACACTCGCCTCGCGAAGCAGACGATCTCAGCAGTCCCCGCATTCCCAATAGCCCACACAGTCCGCGCTCGCCGCACAGCCCACGGTCACCGTTGAGCACGGCGCCCGGCGGCGTTGGCGGCCACCACGCACTGGCCCGTTCCGATTGGTCGAGCGAAAGCGAAGGCGAGCTCGGCATCACGCCGAAGCGTGGTGCGTGGTCCATGCAGGAGGACGAGATGCTGGTGCGACTCGTCGAGACGATCCGGCCACTGAAATGGGTGCACGTAGCGCAGGAAATGCGCACACGCACATCCAAACAATGCCGCGAACGCTACCACAACTACCTCAAGCCGAGCCTGTCCCGGACGCCCATCAATCCCGAGGAAGGACGCAAGATTGAGGAGCTCGTGGCGATACACGGCAAGAAGTGGGCCGAGATCAGCCGGCTGTTGCCAGGACGATCAGACAACGCGATCAAGAACTGGTGGAACGCGAGTGTCAACCGTCGCCGCGCCAGCCAGGACCCGGTCTCGGTGCCCGACCACAATGTGCATTCCACGCATGTTGCGCACTCGTCGCCGCATTCTGCACCGCCGCTGCTGCCGTCGCACGGTGGCCTGCCTAGTTCGCACGCTGCACACTCAGCCGAGTCACAGGCCGTTGCTGCTCAAGCGGCGAACAGCCATAGCAACGGTAACAGTAGCCATGGTCACAGCAGCCATCACAGCAGTCATCATAGCGGACATGGACATAGCAGCCATGGCCATCACAGCCATCACAGCCACCACAGCAGCCACAGCAGCCACCACAGCAGCCATCACCATCATCACCATCATCAGCACGGCGAGCACCACCGCGAGAACTCTCATTCGCAGCCGCCCTCTGCGCCGGCAGCAGCACCGGCGGTCTACACCGCCGCCCCGATGCAGCACCCCGGCCTCGGTCAACAATTGGTGCCGGAGAGTATACAACAAGCACACGCGAACGCCCATCTCGCTGCGCACGCTCAGGCTCAGGCCGCATCAGGGCAGCCCCAGATCGGCCAGCCCCAGATCGGCCAGCTTGGTCAGCCGCAACTTGGCCAGCCGCAAGTGAGTCAGATCATTTCGCCGACGATGCAGACGGCACCGCCGACGATGTACTACCCCGGAACCGTGCCCTCACAGAGTATAGAATCCGCGTATACTGGCTACACCTACTCTGCACAGCGGCAGCCCAGCGGCCTCGACATCCTCGGTGCCGCTCTGCCGCTGACCCAGAGCGTGTCCACAATCTCGTCCAAGGTGTCGCCTCACCCGGTCTCGCCGCTGAATACCCGCTCGGATGTTTCGACGCAGCCTACGGCCCAGCCCGCTGGGGCCCAACCCGCTGTGGCTCAGCCGACGCAGCAGCCGGCCGGCCAGCCGCTACCGGTCACGCAGGCCGCCGTGGAGTCGCCGCGGGGCCTGCACGAGCCGCACCCCATCCAGGTGAACTTCAGCGGCATCTACGCCGAGCCGCCGCGCGTGCCTACCGCCGTATACCCCCATAACCACGGTGCCCATGCGCCGTCGCACTCGCCACAATACCCGGCCGTGCCCGTGAATCCGTATGCCGGCCACTATTCGCATTCGAATACCCACCTGGCCGGAATGCCGCACGCCGTTGCGCCGGGTGGCCCGACCATGGTTGCGCATGCGCCTGGCGGCGGCGCCGCGCACTCCAGCGCGTTCCACCACAGCTCGCCGGCACCGTACCCCCTGACACCGCGCCAGCGCGCCGACTCGCGCGCCGACTCGCGGGCGAACTCCGTGGCGTCGTTCGCGTCGTCGCTGGCTTCGTCAACGCGTGCGTCGCGCGCGAACTCCATTGTGGACGCGGACCGCCGCTCCGGCAGCCCGGCCTTGTCGCCACCGGCGCCGTACCCGCGTGCCGGGTCGCTCGCACCGGGTCTCGACGAGCCGGCGCTGCTGCTGCGCCTGCGCCAGAACTCCGAGCTGCGCCGCAATTCGGATCTGCGCCGCCCGTCCGTCGAAGGGCTGCGCCAGTCAAGCGATCTGCTGTCGCTGTCGCACTATTCCCTGGCAATGGCGTCGGGCACGACGTCGCGGCGCGAGAGCAGCGTCCAGCCGCCGAGCATACACTCTGGTCTCCTATCAGGAAATCCCCCTGGTATTCCCACCAGTTTGCCCATCGGTTATACTGCTGGTATGTCAACGGGTGTGCCAACGGGTGTGCCAACTGGTGTTCCCACTGGTGTTCCTACTGGCATGCCTACCGGCGTTCCTACCGGTGTGCCGATCCAGCCTGCTCCTATATCAGTAGCCCCTTCGGCAACCCCCGCGGCAGCACCTGCGCCGCCTGCGCCTGCGCCGGGCCCTCAAGAAACACTTAACAGCACGGGCGCCAGCGTGAGCGGCCAACTGGGCAGCGGCATTGCCGTACAAACGGGCGCGGCGATTCTGCAGCCGACCGCCGTGCCGAACGAGCCGCCGTCGCCGCCGCCGCGGGAGTCGCGCGTGTCCATTGCCAATCTCATGAACGACTAGACGATGAACGGCCTCAATGAAGGTGGCCCATATTTATTATGTATTTAGTTTTGGTAATCTGTAATAACTTTGAATTGATGTGATACGTGGTGGATCTCGTAAGGGGCCGGGGCCGACGGGGGTGGTACTCAGCAGAGAGCGTCGTAATGGGTGGTTTGGGAGGTTTGAGCCGGTAGTCACCCGACCGGGGTGGGTTGCGGGTGGTTGCGGGTTCTTCATTAAGGGTTGCGGGGCGGGATATCGACTTTTCAGTGGCGATGTCGAGAGTCCGCGGCCCGAACTCGGCATTGACCGAGTTTCTGCGATCCCAGGGAATCAATGCGAACGAGATCCGCCGGCGCCACGAGCGGCGCCAGGCGGCTGCGACCGAAGACACTGAGGCCCTTGAGGAAGACGGCCTAGATGCCGATCCGCAGGAGCTGCCCGACGAGGCAGATCAGAGCGACGTAGAGGCCTCGCCGCGCCGCAATCGCGCACGACGACGCACCGCGAACGATGCAGAGGCTGCTGGCCCGGTTGAGATGGCCGGTGACGAGGAGGTGGCGCGGATCGCGCAGGCGGCCGCACGCAAACGCCGCGGCGACGATCTAGACGCTGCGCAGCGTGCCAATGAAGGCACGACGCTGTGTGCGCACTGCGGCGCACGGTTCACGCTCACGGTGTACTCGAAGGCCGCGCCGGACGGCGGCGACGATGCGTTTCTCTGCCGCGCGTGCAGCGCCGCATCGGCACGCTCCGCCAAAGAACTGCGTGCGAAGCTGGCGCAGAGCGGCGCGAACGCCCGCGGGACCAACCACGGCGCCGCGCGCAAGCGCCGCAAGCAGGTAGCATCGGAGCTGCTGAACCTGCGCTTCCTCGTGCCGCCGAGCCTGCAGGACCTGTGCATCAACCTGATCGCCGAGCACATCGACTCGGTCGAGGAGTTGGGCGGGCTGACGGCGTCGTCGTTCAACGGCATCAGCCGGATTCTCAGTAAGAACCGCCGCCTGTCGCCGCGCACGCTGCAGCTGTTTTTGCGTCCGGAGGTGACCGTGCTCGAGCTCTGGGACTGCTCGGAGCTCGTGCCCGAGGCGTACAATCTGATCCCCACGCTGTGCCCGAACCTGGAGCGGCTCGTGCTGGGAATGTGCGGCCAGCTCGAAGACGAGGCGCTGCGGCGCCTGGCAGCGCTGCCGAACCTCACGCACGTGCGCCTCGACGGGGCGTTCATGGTGCGCAAGGACGCGTGGCTGGACTTCCTGGACATGCGCGGCGCCGACCTGCGCAGCCTGAGAATCTCGTCCGTCTACCGCGTGGACGCGGAAGTCGTGGCGCTGCTGGCGGCGTCGTGCCAGCAGCTCGAGGAGCTCTCGCTGCACCGCCTCGTGCAGATGCGCGACCCCGCGGCGATCGCGCTGCTCGGCGGCCTGCCGGCGCTGCGGTCGCTGGCACTCAGCGAGCTCGAGCCGGAGGCGTGGTCCGACGAGGCGTTCGAGACCGTGCTAAACATGGTCGGCGCCCAGCTCGAGGAGCTGCGTTTGCGTGGCAGCAGCAGCGGCGGCGGCAGCGCGGCCACCGAGCAGACGCTGACGGACCGCACGGTCGCCGCAGTGGCCGCGACGTGTGTGCGGCTGCACTCGCTCGAGCTCGTGGCGCTGCCGCTGGTGACGGACAATGCCGTTGCCGACATGTTCGAGCACTGGTCGACCGAGAACCTGAACACCGGTCTGCAGACGCTGAGCCTGGAGCGGTGCATCCTCGTCGGCAACGGCGGCGTGGGCGCGGCGCTGCGGCACTCCGGCGCGACGCTCGTCGAGCTCAACCTCAACTCGTTGAAGCAGGTGAGCCCGGCCACGCTCGACCGTCTCAGCACGCTGCCGAACCTCACGAAGCTGGACATCGGGTTTGTGGGCCGCGTCGACCCGGAGCAGATCTACCGCCTGTCGACGTCGCCGACGCTGAAGCAGGTGCTGGCGTTCGGCAACATTCGTCTTAGTGGCATGCCGCTGCCCACGGGTATGACTGTGGTGGGAACTATGTAGCGAGCGAGCGAACGAGCGGTCGGTGAGCACTCGAGCATCCGAGCATCTGAGCATCCGAGCGAAATAAATAGTGAACGAGCGAGCTAGCACGTTCGCTAGCGAATGAGCCAGTGCACTAACGCAGCCGGTGAACGCCCAGCGAGCCAGTGGACACAGCCAGCGACTAAGCGAACGCGGCGATGTAAGCAAAGATGTAAAATTTAACGATATGAAACTTAACATAACGATGGAAAAGTGGCGCGTGGCAATGCACAGCAATGTGGCCGTGTGGCAGCTAGACCATACGACGGGTCACCGGAGGAGGCCGCCACAGCGGATCGCAGCGGCCATCGACCGCGAAGAAAGCGGAGAGGTAGCCGTCGGCACGCAGAACGTCGGCCATGGCGGTGAGCTGCGAGAAGTCGGCGTTGGCCATGCCGCCCACGACGGTGTCCACACGCGGGTCGGCGGCGCTGTGCACCTCGACCGCGAGGAACCGCGCCGCGCGCGCCTGCAGCGAGCGGTTGCGCGGGTGATACGTCAGCGCGATGCCGAGCACGCGGGCGCACGCGCCGGCGTCGAGGTGGCGGCGCGCCCAGTCCGTGTAGCGCCGCCACATCGCCGGGATTAGCGGCGTGGCGGCCATGCAGCGCTCATACAGCTGGCGACAGACCTCGACGCGCACCGCCGCGAACGGCGTGCCGCTGAGAACCAGCTCCAGCGACTCCGCGTAGTCGAGATACTCGATCCACGGCATCACCTCGCGCGCCGTCACCTGCGTTATATCCGCCGACTGCAGCCGGCTCTCGTACTCCCACATGCGCGTCACGACGGCGCTCACCGTCTCTGCCATGGCCGCCATGTCGTCGTACGACTCCGCCTCGGCATCGTTCGCCTTCTGGTAGAACTCCGCGTACGCGTAGATCGGCACGCGGATCGCCGCACGCAAGACGTCGATGGTCTTGTTCATGGGTATTGCCATGGCCACGCCCTCTTCCGCCGCCGCCTCGGCCTCCTCAATTGCGGCCTCGTGGGCTCCGGCGGAGGCCGCCAGCAGATGCTTCCACAGCGGCCCCGCGAGAAATTGGCAGCCTGCTTCGGCGACCGCACGTCGACAGACGTCAATGCGAGCGGCAGGAGCCGTGGGCGCCTGGGGCGAGGCGAGAAACGCCGACCACAGCTCCAGCGAGGCGGGACAAGTCCGCAAGGCGCGGTCCCACAACGCGAGCTTCTCGGAGTCCGGCGTCTGCGCAATCAGCGCGATCCACGTCTGGCTCGACAGAGGAAAGTCAGAAACGCTCTTTTCTAGCGCGGGAACATCCCCTACGGCGTACCGCGCCAGTCGGCGCACGGCACGCTCCCTTATGTTCATGGGCTAGGTCCCCCCGGCCGCCACAGTGATGTGGTAATACGGCGGTCATTTATCTATGAAATAAACACCCAAGGAGGGGAATGGGCCTGTAAGGAGTGGGGAATCAAGGAGTAGTGTGTGAGAATCTATGCAGTAGACATAATGGACCAGGCATAACTTGACTGGGCATAAATTGACTGGGCATAAATTGACTAGGCATATTGGGGATAATTTAATAATCCTCGGAGGTGAAGCGATCCAGGTGTGTCGATTGTATTAGCACTACGTACTCTAATAAATAAACAGCATTAGCTGCTTCTTTTAGCATTCTTCTTTCAGCTCATGAGTTGCCGCCTTCAGTTGCCGTCGTCGAGGCGCGCGACCACGCGGCTGGCCAGCGCCGGCACCGCGACCTGTGTCGCGTAGAGCGCCTCCTGGTCGACGCCGTTGGCGCTGCCGTCGGTGGGCGGCGCGGCCGCCGCGTCCACCTCCGCGAGCTTGCGCACGCTGCGCAGGATCTGCGGCGAGCGGCGCAGCAGGTCCGTGATGCGCGCGTCCTCCGCCTCAAGCAGCTGCGAGATCGACCACGTCGCAATGTGCTCGAACGTCGTGTCGCCGCTCTGCAGGAACGCCAGCAGGAACCCCTCCATGCCTCCGTCCGGCTCGGTCCACGCGTCCACAAACGGCGTGTAGTCCGACACCTTCGACGTCAGGTTGCCGAGCGCGGCCGCCGAGTTGCCTTGCACCTCGAAGTTGTCCACGCGCGTCAGTGGCACCAGCACGCGCACCACGCCCAGCTCCAGCAGACCCTGCTTGACCTGGTCGCCGAGCGCCAGCACCGCGATGCACGCCGTGATCTCGGACTCGACGCTCGCCGGCACGCGCTTCAGCAAATCGAAGAACTTCTCGACCGCACCGGCCGCCACGATCTGCAGCTTCGTGCGCTCCGACGACGCCGCGAGGTTGCGCAGCGACGACACGACGTGGCACAGAATCTCCTCGTTGTCCGTCTTGCCGAGCAGCTCGATCAGCGGCTTCAGGAAACCCGTCTCGACAATCGCCGCCTCGTTCGGCGTGTGGATCGAGATGTTGCGCAGGCACGCCACGGCCGCCAGCACCAGCGACGTGTGCGCGCTCTGCAGCAGCTTCAGCAGCAGCGGCAGGCCGTGCGCGCGCACAATCTCGGCCTGGTAGTTCGGGTCGCTCGCCAGGTTGCGCAGCGCCAGCGCGGCCTGGCACTGGATGCGCGGCGAGTTCGAGCCCATGAGATGGATCAGGTGGTGCACGAGGTGCGGCTCCGTCTGCGCCAACCGCACCCGGTTCTCGGGCTCCACGGCAATGTTCGACAGCGCCGTGGTGCAGTAGTACTGCACGTCGGGGTCCGTGCTGCTCAGCAGACTCACCAGCACGGGGATCGCATCCGCGTTCACGAGCTCGCGGCGGTTCTCGTCGCTGTGCGTCATGTTCAGCAGCGCGCCGGTCGCGTTACGCTGCACACGCATGTCCTTCGACTTCGCCAGCTTCGTCAGCGGCAGCAGCGCTCCACTGCGCGCAATCTGCGCCTTTGTGTCGTCGCTCGTCGCAAGGTTCGTCATGCATCCCACGGCGTTGCATTGCACCTCCACGTTCGGGCTCATCATCTGCTTCATCAGGGGGCCGAGGCCACCCATCGCCACAATCAGCCGCTTGTTCTCCTGGTTCACGGCCAGATTGCCTATCGCAGCACTGCTGGCACGCTGGATCTCGCCGTCTTTCGACTGCAGCAGCACCAGAATGGGCTCCAGGACCCGCTCGTCTACAGTGTCCACGTAGTTCTCCGTGATCTCGGCGAACGTTAGCGCCGCCGAGCGCTGCAGGTCACTGTTATCGCTCTGCACAAGCGTCGTCAGCGCGTCCAGCGTGGGCTGCGCGTCGAGGCGCCGGCCGCCGCTGCCGTCGCCGCTTTGCGAGTCGCCGTCCTCGCGATTGTCGAGGTAGTGCAGCAGGATCTCAACCGCCTGGCGCTCCTCTTCGGCAAGTAGTGGCGCCTGCGAGTCCGCGTCGGAATCGCGGCGGCAAGGAGCACAGCACGAACACGTTGCTCCCATGATGTGTTCAAAAAATGCGGGTCAGAGAAGAAGAAGAGAAAAAAAGTTGGAGGGGGGCTTCAAGTCGCTGTGGATTAACAGGAGATCGTCCTGGGTAGCGTCTACTTGAATCTACCTCGCGATCGAGTGAAGTTAGAATGGATTGGTGAATAGTAAGTGGTGAGTGACGACCACTATGCTGTGGGGGGAAGGCAACGAGGCTGGGCGATCAAGAATGTGTGGCTTTGCACGTCGTGATTACCGGCCCTGTCTCGATATGTGGCTCCTATGAGGTTCCTTCTACTTGGATCCTGCTAGGAACTGGGGATGCCAGAGTGGAACGGACGGTACGTCGGCTCAATCAGTACGATTCTGGCTAGGTGGCGTTTCTCACTTCGGGCAACTGCTCCAGAACGACGCACTCGTGTTTGCTCGATCCGTGTTAAGCGTTGATAGGGGGATTGCGGTACTTGACAGCGCCTGGAATCCGCTCCGCTATTTAGAGGATAAATCGATACGGGGGGGACGGCGTCAAGAGAAGTGCCGTGCTAGGGGAAGGCGCTAGGGTCGCTGATCCGCGCCGCACCGAGAGGGCTCAAGCAGCCTTCTTGGTTAGGCGCGCACACTTAGGGGGTACTTGCCTAGATGGGACGTTGGGCACGGCACACTTGGCTAGGGCTCCACGAGAAATATGGCTGTGCGTAGGGTGAATGTGGAACGCGGGTTGGTGTACTTTTAGCCTTGTGGGTTAGCGCACCTTGGCTTATGTGTTGGACGGGGCTACAGATTAATGGCTGGCTAACTGGGTGAAACACAGCATCGCTTGACTGACTCGTCGATCTAGCAATTTAGCTGCGTTTTCAACATACACAAATGCGTAAGTAAGTTTTAGCTACTTTATCCTAAGTTTAATACTCAGTAGAGAATGCGATCGAGAGCTCCTGCGTTTACTGGAACTTCTCAACATCGATAATGAAGCGGTTGGCGTTGTCGCCCTTCTCGAGCTCCTTCCAAGCTTCGTTGACCTGTTCCATCTTGATAGTCTGGAAGTCGGCAATAACCTTGTGCTCGCCACAGAGATCAAGAAGCTCCTGGGTCTCCTTGATTCCACCGATCACAGATCCAGCCATGCGCTTGTTACCGAAGATCATGCCAGCAGTGTTGACCGACTTCTGGAGCATGCCGATGTGGCCGATCATGACAATAGTGCCGTAAGGCTTGACCATGGGGATGTAAGTGTTGACATCGTGGTCATAAGGGATGGTGTCCAGCATGACATCGAAGTAGTTGGCGTGAGCCTTTCTCTCCTCCTCACTCGAGGAGGCTACAACCTTGTGAGCGCCGAGCTTCTTGGCACGCTCGTCCTTGTTGTGGCTGCGCGAGATAACAGTGACCTCAGCACCCATCGCGTGGGCGAGCTTCACGCCCATGTGGCCCAGACCACCGAGACCGACGATAGCAACCTTGGTACCCTTAGTCACGTTGAACTGGCGCAGGGGGGAGTAGGTCGTGATACCGGCACACAGAATGGGAGCCACACCGGGCAGCAGCTCGGGAGTCTGCAGAGCGTCGGGGATAGTGAGTACAAACTTCTGCTGTACAACGATCTTCTGGGAGTAACCGCCAGCAGTGCCTCTACCGGGGAAACGTTTTCCCTCCGAGCTGCCGTAGGTCTGGATCATACCTTCGTGGCAGAACATCTCGTGATCAGCAACACACTGCTCACACTTTCCGCAGGAGTCCACCAAGCAACCAACAGCGACGATCTGGCCGACCTTGAACTTGGAGACATCCTTACCGGTCTTCTCGACAACGCCTACGATCTCATGACCGGGAACCAGGGGGCGCGGCATCGGACCCCAGTCGCCGCGGGCAGCGTGCATGTCACTGTGGCAGATACCAGCGTGGGTGATCTTGATCGCGACATCGTCATCGGCAACGTCACGACGCTCGAGGTCGTACGGCTTCAGTTCACTCTTCTCGTCGAAAGAGGCGTAAGACTTAACAAAAAAGGTCATTTCTTCGTGTGCTAGAAACAGATTCCCTCAGTGAAAAGTTTCAGTGTAGTGTAGATTGGTCGGTAAGTTACCAAAATGTGAAGTTCAAGTACTGAAATAATAAGTACTTATATAAAGTCCAGGTGTCCCATGACCAGACGCCTCCGCTGCACGCCAAGCCCTCTTCGTCGAAACCACTCAGCCATAATCCACCTATAAGGACTGGGGAAGCAATAGGGTTAGTGTAAGGCACATGTACCCCAGCCCGTGATTACTGATCCGCCCTATCTTATGGCAGGAGAAAATGACCTCGTTGGCTACGCCTACGTCATTACTAAGTCTGAGTTAAGGGTCGTTAAGCAGTACATTCTAACGGCTTTTCGAAAGGGTTCTACAAAACGCGCGCCACGCGCGGTGGCGGTCAGCCCCGCTGGACTGAGCGATTTACAAACCTTCGAGATCGCCATGGATGACGATATGTTGTTTTTTTTTGGAGCCTGGCTCCAACTATGCTGATCTACATTTTTGTCGCTGGATCGCAATTAGAATTTGGTCTAGAACCAGAATATCTATTTTATTTTACAAGTGTTTGTGTCTAATCGTTAATAGATATTTCGTGCCAAGCATCTCGGTGTTCGTTATTCATCTAATTTGGGTGGACTGAACTCACATACCCGATCTGATGGTTGAGGTGTGTAATTAAGGAGCACATGTTGGATCCCCCCGTACAATTTTAACCTGAAATTTAAACCATCTCCCACGCCAAGTCCAGATTCTGAGAACGTCATACCGACAGAATTACAATAAATGAAGTTTTTAAAATGAAATTACCCGGTATGATGAATCATTAGAATCTACTTAGATATAACTCGCTAATTCTGTTTTTTTCAAAGTCTAGTATTTTTTGTTGAAATCAGGGCTTAGAGCCCAAATTCTATTATTCGTGGATGTTTCAGCACCGTTTTCTACACTTACTTACACTTATTCTACTTCGCGGTAGAATGTAGCTTTAAGCGTCATAGACAATACAAGGGCGCGTCGAAGGGCTCCAATTAAAGGGTTATACAAACTTTTCGTTTGAGTCAACCTCGGATAAAATCATGGGTAAGGCGTCGGATCCAGGCTCCGGGTGCAGACATGTCAAAGCCCGGCTTAACTGACCTTGCTTAGTTAGGAGTCAACAAAAGAAACTAACTACTGTATCCCCAATCACTTTGAGGAAATATATATAAATATCACTGCTACACGCAAAATTCACGATACCTTAGTCAAGTTTATTGCACAATAATCGACTCCCAGAGCCGAAGGTCATTTATTATATAATCAATGACACTGGGCCCGACCTCTATCTCTTGGGAATTTATGCGCACAACCTGGATGAGAAACGGGATATCTGGGCACGTCGGTCCCCTAAGCAGGCGTCCACAACTGCATGCAGACAGAACACAGGGGCTCAGGGACCTAGGTCATTAGAGAGTGCTGAAAAACGCCAAAACTTAGGCATAATCATTCTGCTGAGATCCAGTGATCTTTTAATATACCACCACTTGTTCTGCAATGTTAGGACTCTTTCCGGCGTGTTAGCAGCCATATCGGCGCTACCTTCTCACTTCTTAGTTGATGGCGAGGGTTGCAGTACACGCTCACCTGCAGGCAGGGTAGCGGTCAACTGATGCATTACGCTTCGCAATATGCAGCTGAAAAGAATTAACGCTGGTGAGGAGGTCTGGGGATGCGTTGCTTTACGGCGATTGATGACTTGAGAAATACTAACGTTGTCTGAACTTTGAGAACTTAGTGCTTCTTAGCAGTTAAAGTATCAATTACATTATAAAGCTTTAACTAGAGCGCCTTTTCGTGCTAAAGTTCGCGGCGGTAGTCAAAGTTATCGTGGTGAGGGGTGGACGGGCGAGTGGATCACATCACCGCGATCGGTCAGGGCACACAAGGCAAGTGTGCCTGAACGCAGCTATGCAAGGTGTTATACCCTAACCCGATCTTGAGATCGAATCAGCCACAATATCGGAGACGATCTATAGTAGAATCTATAAGTTACTTTAATTGAATCGGGTCAGAAGTTTTGGACGTAAAAATGCCTCAGGTATATTTTAATCGGAACTAAACTAGTCAGCCATAGCGTAGCTTTCATTTTTCACGTAAGTAGATCTATCACTATTTCAAACGTGACCCGCTACTGGAATGTGATCAAGCTTGACATATCTCGCATACATTCGGATACTAGACCGACACATGGAATTAAAGCAAGCTTATGTGGGTAGCGGCGGCTGAAGCCGCCCCTGACATCGATGGGTGGAGGGCAGAGGCGAGTTCTGGGTGCCGGACACTGTTTAACACTGGGCTAAAGCTTTCCTCCACGGAACGCATTTGGCCATGCATACATGCATATCGAGAAAACTACATGGAGAAGAAGGGTTTGAATAGTGAAGTCTTACGACGATGTCACCTTTTCATACAGCCACGCACCCGTACCCAGATAGATACATGCCTATGGCAGACAGTGTGAGCCGCGCGCAGGACAGAGTGTATCCACGTAAAAAGACGAATGAACTAGCGGTGATTCGATTAGTTATTTCATGCTAATTGATTGAAGTCCATAAAAATTGAACTATATATCATTATCGTTCATTTCGTTAAATAAATAGAGATAACCCTGCTCGTAGTGGACAGAGAGTATCTATGCAAAGGAATCATATATGCAAACGTTGTCGAAGTAGTGTTTCCGCCAATGGAAACAATGTACTCTTCGCAAATCCTGTGAAGTGTGTCCAAGCCTCAGGGGAAATATGAAGACTGAAGTCCAATCCTTTGAGGAACTCGATCTCCATGTGCTTCACATCTGAGAGTGTAAGGTTCCCCATGCGGGCCCAGGTCGCACAGGTGTAGCTCACATCATCTTGGTGCTTGTCAGCTATCATTAGAGCGACAATTAGAGCACGACTCTCGCTGGTAGGATGAGGTTTGACCGATGCACCTTTCAATTGACGAAACCGGCAGAGGTACAAAAGCGCCACAAGTAGTGAATGTTGGCTCAAACGAGCTGAAGTTACCACAAAGCGGAGATATCGCATAAAAGAGAGAATATGCTCTCCAAAATTCAGTTCGGGAGAAGCGACATCACCACGGATGACACCCTCAACCATATCCCAGGAATTGAACCAAACAAGAGCCAGAGCACCAGCCATGTGGCCAACGAGTGGTCCATCTTTATCCAAAACTGAGCTGAAAAGATCTTTTTCGGATTCGCCATCAATTACAAGAGCACTCGAGCGGTTGGACTGCTGCACCGTGGCAGAGCCGCTTGAAGAGGTACTTGAATTCCGCACAGATCGACCATAGTGTGACGAATGGTATGAAGGTTGAGGGGAAGGGGGAAGAAAAGTTCCATCGACAATCCCTTTTGACCATTGACGAAAAACATATTGGTTACAGTCGATCTGAGATTCTTGTTGAATCTGATGAGGGTGATTAAAGTAGTCTTCGTGATAGGAATGGTGCTCATGCGGGGACTCGACGGGTGAATATGAACTAGCACCAGGTATCTCATGATTGCTGGTACGTTCACGGTTTAAGAAAGAGTAGTAGTTCTCCAATAATCTCTGAGCCTGGAAAGTTTGAAGGTCTGTAACATTATTCATAAGTGGCGGGCCGGAATCAGCGGAAAGAGAGTCTACGGTAGCGCCATTGAACGATACGGGATTCGTATAGTGTCTGCCTGAGTTTGTTTCATTAATCTTGAAGTGACTCTTAGAGGCAGTAAAATAGCCAGCCGGGGCAACATAGTACGGCTCTTCTCGTTCTCCGGGATTCAAGGAGACAGGAGTTCGAAGAGCTTGTACCATTGTGAGAGTCTATCTGCGTTGTGCTTGCAGCAGCAATCAGCAATTCGAAGACTTAATGTCTGCGACGGTGTAGCACGAGTGATTACTGGCAATCTTCTGCCACTTAATTATACTTGTTCGGTTGGTCGGGGCTTTGTCGGCTATATATAAAATTGAAATCGCGCCTGCATCTCGCGGCAGTTGGCAGGCTCATATGCGCCAAGACGACTTGCATGCTTATGCACGCTGACGCTCCCGAAGGTGAAGGCAAGGGCCTGAGGTAGTAGCGTCAGGGTTAGGTGACACCACGGCGCTAAGCCGGAGAGTGGCTTGCCGCAGCGATTCTACAAATGTGACCCTGACCCATGCTTCCGCCTCCCCCTCGCATGACGATCCCCTGTCCTGCGTATGTTTACCATAGTGCTACTGGCACCCCTGCTCTCAAGCGCCATTTCACCAGGGTCAGGTGTCCCCACCCTGTAATACTGCTCATTTGATTCTCACTGCGTAGCATGGTGCTTGAGCACATATTGAGTACCTGGATCGACTCTCATAAAATTACGACCCTTACTATGGCCCCTCGTAACCTTCAAAAAGTGATATATCTTATAAAAATGGAAGAATTTTAGACCTCATTCTATTTTTAACTAGACTGTGTTACAATTGCCAAAATCAAAATCGAGCTGATACTTGAGTTCCAAGCACGCCATTCCCGGCACATAACCAGTTTCGGGCCGGTATCTCGCAACCCGCCAGAGTCTCTGGGTTGCGTACTTTACTTCACTGCAGTATTAAATTCATCTGTCCCCCTAATCCCCGAAGGTAGGTGTTCTGCAAGTCTGTATGTGGAGTGACTCGCCCATAGAGCCTCACGAAGTACCGTAAGCAAGTGAGGCGAGACATCTAGCTGATAACTAGGAATGTTTTAACTTTTCATCGGAGGAGATGTACTCATTATGCCACGGATTCTTGCACTCATCAACTATAACTTGACTTTGAACATTTGAGCAGATTACTGAGGGCCTGTTGCTTGCCGCGGCAAAATCCTTTATTATCGCATGTTCGCCGAATTCGTGATCACATGTGTGCATTCCCACAAGCGTGGCGGCACAACGGACACATGCGCGAGAGCATTATATTTGACTCCTGCCGTACCCACACATGCAGGGTGTCAGCCCTGAAGCTGAGCCCGAACATGCATTTTAACGCTGAGTCTCCTTCGGTGTATGCCTTGTATATGCAACTTTTAGACCTACACCTGTTTTACGTGCCCTGACGCGTACCTTGGATCCTGAGGTCCTCACCCGCTTAACCTGCTCTAATTCTGATTTTGTCATACCCTGCAGCCGCCGTACCGTTTTTCTTTGATGCTCATGCTGAGGCACTCCTAGATGTGTGCCGATACGCGGATGCTTAACATGTAGACCTGATCTGGGCTTCAAACCAACCCGCTGCTAAATGTGTATAACTTTGAATTTTTGTACTGAAAGCCTAGAGTGATTGGTATAAAAAACTTGTATATATATAAAAGATTACAATATTTTAGATCGTTGCCGTTCTCTCGGATCGAAGCGGCTGGTTCAGGAGAGCGCAAAGCAAAACTGAAACGCGGGGAAGAGCTCGGTGCCTCACGATCGGATGGGCTGCCATTGGACCATCTTACCTCAATTTGGATAGGATATAAGCGGAAGCACCGAAGAATTGCAGTTTGCTTGCCCTTTCTTTAGGTGTCACTAGCCCTAGAGGCGTTGGGAGTGAAGAAAATGCAGAGATGCACCAGTGGGGTTCGGTGATAGCAGATAAGATGAATGGGCTGCATTACCCTCACCATGATCCTCCACTCCGTGGAAGCGGTGGGGAAGGAGCGGTTGAGATGGCTCACACTATAATATTACGTACGTAAGATATAATCTGGAAGTATTAAATTTTTAATCTGCTCTATTAAGGGTCATCAAATTTCGAAGCTATTTAGAAATCGGTTTAGTTCCAAGATGCGGGACATCGCAATGTAGGGCGACAGGAGTACGTGCATATTTGCGAGCTAGCCCTTGGCACGGAACCCGTACTCTTGAGCCTGTAGTTGATCCCTGCTACCGCGCCAAGTGTATGCACGTAAGCACGCATACGCTGCCGAACCCCAGAACGATATGATTTTCCGTGATAAAGGTTAACTCTTTTTCATGTATCGGTTAAATAATCGAGGCATAGTCTCAAGCGACAATGAAAGCCTTACTATTTAGCTTACTGGAACCGTGAGTTCATTTTTTCATCACCACGAACGAGCGTAGCGACGCCCCTGTGCTGGAATTTCAGAAATCTCAGACCTAACCTTTGAACGTGCCAATCGCTGTTGGGCCTCTAGACAATATGCACACAATGAATTGTAAATTAGGTTATACAGTGGTATTTCTTTGCAACGGAAAAGCGTCAGAGTGCTTACTATTGCTTACCAGAGGTAAAACTTGCGTTGATCTTCATAGAATCAACGATACATTAGAAGTTCATTGTATATTAATTTTTACAGGCTTTGTATTAGTTACTAACGAATGTCAAGTCCATGGCGCTGATATTTGCCATGTGCCGTTGAGCGACTTTGTAAGTTACCAGCCTAGTTGAAGCTTCTCCGCCTCTCGGATTCTCGTATTTCCGAGTCCCACATATGCAGGCAATCGGAACTGTGGAACACGGATTTATAGGAGCCTCCTAACCCTATGAACCCGTGTTTTTTGTTGGCTGGCTGCGGGGCAACCGGGAGTCAGGTGAGCATTGCATGTGTCTATCCCGATATGCGAAAAAAAGTTACGGCTCTGTTATTGAAGTCCGCGTTTTCATCCGGTCCGCGTCAATATGGAATAAATGTTCTCTTAGATAGGAACTAAGCCACCCATATTATACAATCCGGTACTTGACACGCTTTTACGGTGACATTGGATCGTTGTGACACTGTGAGTGACTGTAATTACAAGGAAACCCGGTTTGGGTGGTATAATATACAATATTGTATATAATAAATCTAACTTTCGGCCAAATCGATGATCTTAAGTGACCCTAAACATATTTAAAAAAACAAATCCTTCATGTAAACTTGAATAACATTACTGATGTGGGATCGTCATACCGAAATACGATATGCTTTCTTGATCACACTCAATGAGCAAAGCTCGCGTAACTTCGAAACACGGGGAGCAGTGCCCTTGGATCGGAAACATACGAACGACGTACGAATATTCTATACATTTCGGATTTGATATGGAGTGCTCGACTACGTAGTGGGATATGATACAGGCCGCATAATATAATGACAAGGAATGGTCATGTCCTAAATACGAGACATATGAATTGACGAAGGTACTGCGGGACGTCACTGCAATCACTACCTCTCTCTATGAACAAAAGTAAGACGAACTATATAGATTCTTGCCGTGCCTGCTGTTTGTGATTCCGTATGTGCTATGCTAGATGACGTAGTGCCGTTACTAATATACAGGGTTGAAATGTAAACCAAGACCACCTAGCCCACATGTCATTTTTCACATCACATATTTCACATATTGAGTCCTGTTATCAAACAACCTTAGCTTTGGAATTAATTAACGGTACCGTGATAAATTCGAGTTATTAGATTATTATCTAGCCAATGTGTACATTAAATTGAAAAGATCTCCGTGAGGTGTGGCGATGAGATTGGACTATACCCTAATCCGTACTCTTCACACCTTTTCATACCAGATCAAGTACAATAGTAGTTTTACTATACTACGCCTGCGTTATTTGACAAAAACATCGTAATTAGCAGAACCTTGTACTTAATTGATTAAACATCGGTGAACGTATGCTTGTTATTATTTACTCTTTATGAGGTTTGTTGGTGGTTCTTGCTTCAGGTGAAAGTGAGGAGAATGTGTGCGGGGGAGGAGCAGATGATAACAGCGCACTTGTGAATGATGTGTGGTGCTCGTGATAAGTTAATGCAAAAGTGATTGCTCATTGGGATTGAGAGACCAAAGGCTCAGGATATGCTGGAAAAGTAAGAAGGTCTTCTTGGGCCAAGTCGTCTCCGGCCGGTGTGGTCGGTGCGTATCTGGTACTGAGGTCGGCTACCAGTGTTGAAATAGAGCTGTTACTAGTACAGTGCGCTGAGTGAGAGCGAGGTCTGTTGATCTTGTTAGCCTGCACCGTTTGAACGTTCACGTAGCTAGGATGAGCGCTGAAGTCTTCCTCCATAAAAAAGCCGACCATTTTGATTAACAGTTTGAGCAATGAAGTTAGATATAGTCCTTGTTGATCAGAGACTGAACCAGGATGTTGACTGAAGAGGAACTATGCTGAGGACACAGTTTGGTTCTGGAATATTTCGTTCCACAAGGGCCGCCCGATCACCTATATATATCGATCTGCGGCACTAGATCATTATTTACGTATTGGGTTGACACAAGCCCTATGTAAACCCTAGGCGCACGGAACCTAATGATTTCCGCGGGCTTGCTATGTTGCGCCTGGAGATGCGTCGTTGGAAGACTGGGCCTTGCTAGCAATCGCTATAAGGGAAATGAAGAGTATCCTAGGTCTCCAAATATGTTGTTTTTACCAAATAATTTTTTTTCAAAACCTTTAATCTGTTTTTGTCTCACTGACTAAAATATCTCAAATCGCGCACTTAATCAAAGATTTCTCGCGGCTTAGGGCCATCGGAACGGGTGAATCCCGCAACCCTACATCCACACCTCCACTTGAGAGGCGTAGGGCGGCTGTGAGTGCTTTCCTCGGAATTGTGGGTGCTGCAAAGGTGGGCTCCATGCCAGAATCGTAACACCATCGTACACTAAGAACATGTGCAAATCCTTATTTGTTTGACTATTTTATTACTTAAATGTAAGTACGTACATCGAAGCAATGCTATCAAGAGTGAGGCATGCGTCATAGATCCGCGGATCGTCGATCCATGCATAAACTTCAGATCAGCTGCATGCATGAGTCACGGGATGGAACGATAGTAATGTGCTAATATCGTAATTAGCGGATGTGCATGTAATACCCTAACTTATGTGGACATATCAACGCAGAGATCATCTGCACTCCACTACATTAATTGCAGCTACAGGCGCATGTGATAGATCCATCACGCATAATTTGAGGTGAACCGTACAACACCTAATGCACCAAGGTTATTTCGTCGCAAAAAAATTAGCTTCACAGAATACTTCAAATTGCCAAACGGGGCAATATACAATAAATATTTTGATCCCCAGTGCCTAAAATCAAACGAGTCTAGATTTTTGGCCCACTCTTGCGCGAACGAATAGTGACGGCGTGGCAGCCTACTAACATAGTCCAGATGAAGACTAATTAAGTGTAACCGAGGCTATATATATGGCAACTATAGAACTACTGAGATTGCATCCATGGAGAGAAATATGAACCAACGTTCATTCAAAGTTTCGGCACAGAGAATGGCGCCGATGACCCACATTTTTCAAGACGTGTGACTTACATAGATACAGCGGAGTGACTTCTCTGTTTCATAATTTAATACGTAACTCATTTTTTGACTCGGATGACACTGAGCCCGAGTACCACAGGATCTGCACGTGCCTTTTACGCGGGAAAGGTACGATCGTACATGCTAATACCTCTACCGCACTCCTCGCGCATAGAGGTTCACAAACCCCCAGTTCCTTCTTTCAGATACGGACAAAGATTACGCGGAATTTGGATCTGAGGCCCAGGAGGTCAGGCAGCGCCCTCTCTGATAGTCGCTGCTCATTTTGAATTGAAAATAGAAGGGATACCTTTAGCCGCGGGCCTAAGATTCAGGTCCTATTTAATTGGAGAATTGTGAGATTTAGTAATTGAATACTGTTATATTGAGATCACGGGCTCAAAGCATCTGATGAGTTCCACTTGGTGGAGAAAGAAAAATACTGGTCAACGGCCGGTTTAACGAACCCTTGATGAAGCTGGCAGTTGCGGTTGTCGGATACGCCCCAAATATTGGTGTGTTTTTGATTAGTTACTAAGAATAAAATAAAAATGCTTAGCAGCAGCCTTTCCGAAGGTATAAGTATATTTACTGAGGACGAGGACTATGTCCAAGGTAAGATTGTGAGTATCTCTTTATTTACGGAAGTGCCAGCAACATTCAACATTCTTAATTGTATGGAAAAAACTACAAAGTGGTGAAATATACTAAGTCCAAGCTTTTTGCAAGCAGCAACCTTCTCTAGACTTTGCGTTCTTAGCAAGTAGGTCCCTAACGCTACTCGTTTAGTTAGGTCTTGTGTGTGTGTAAAATGGTGGTGGTGATGGGAGTTGCTGGGCAAAGGCTGCTGCTGATGGTGAGTATTCCAATATTTCGCCAAGATATATAATATAGGGTGTAGGTTTTGGTGGGTCTTGTCAATAAGGTCCCGGCTGCGGCCTTAATAGGTATAAAGGCTTAGTGTGGCTGGCGTTCCGCGCCCACGCCTTTCCCCGCACAGCCCAACCAAGGTAAACCCAACACGATCAATCAGCTTGAGGTAAGTGGAGGCAGGGGCTCAGGCGAGGGCACGATCAACCGGAAAATATCAGGGCGATATAGCTCGTGAGGTGAGCTCTTATCACTAAAGATATTGTGAACACACAGCCCGTCGTAACCGTGCTCACAGCTGGTGATACAGGAACCTGTTAGGTCACAACCTCTTCCGGGTGATCGTGGACACGGATCAACTTGAATTCTTTCCGAGATCGACCAGGTTTCCCGCTCGCTCCTCTTTGCGGCTGCCACCAGATCTATTGATACGCACGTGCAATTGACAACGGCAAACACCAACTCAGGGGGAGACAGAACTTTCCTATCCCTGTTGTTACCTCCCGGATACGAGGACTACGGCGCTACAGCTTTATTGTGTGTAGTCGGTTAGCGATCCACTAGAATCCCTTGTTGTGAGTCACACACCAGCACGTGCTAGTGACATCCGCATAGACGGCAGTACGTCTAGACCGAAGTCCGTCCATCGAACCTTGAGTGTTCGCAAGCATCACAGCCTGCTCCATCTACCGTGGACCTAATAATGAACACATCTGATCCGGACCACGAGAACAAAGCGGCCGCTCGGCGCCAGACGCGCGTGGCTGAGTTCAACCAGCTCAGCAAAGGACGCTCCTCGTTTGAGCGCCAGCGACGACGCTCGTCGTCGTCCAAAACGGCCGTGCCGCGGCGCGCCGACCAACAATACGTGCACGTTGTGCCTCACGCCGACCCGCAGTCGGCCGAGTCGCCGTGCCTGACGCCCGAAGGCAGCCTCTCGCGCGCCTCCTCGACGGTGTCGCTGTCGTCGCTTGTGCGCTCCGAGGCGCTGCCGAACCCCGCACCCGATCGCACGCGCCAGGCGTCCGTGGGATCGATCCGCTCCACCGAGTCCGGCCGGTCCGGCCACTCGGCGCGCTCCGAAGGCTTGGCGCGCTCGGAGCACTCCGTCAAGTTCGATCAGGCGAGCGACGAGTTCCACGCGCACGCCGCGCACCGGTCCGGCGGCCTGCCGTTCCCTGGATTCACGTCGCCGCCGCCGTCGCAGTCCGGCAGCGTCAACGGCGCCGCGTCGCCGCCGGATATGTCGCAACCGCGGCTGTACCCCACGCCGAACGGCACGCACCGCAGCCGCAAGGCGCCCGCGGGGCCGTCCGTCACGTTCGAGCAGCCGGCGACCGTTCCAGTGCCGCAGGTCAGCGCCGATCTCGGGCGCAGCCAGCCGTCGTCGCGCCGCCTGCGCGCCACAACGCTCGACGTGCCGGGCCTCACGCGTTCCAAGGTGAGCCCGGACGGCCGCATCGCCAAAGACGACGTCGGCGCGAAGCTCGTTGTGGTGATGGTCGGCCTGCCGGCGCGCGGCAAGAGCTACATCACGAAGAAGCTGGCGCGGTTCCTAAACTGGCAGCAGCACGACTGCCGCATCTTCAACGTCGGCAACACGCGGCGCAAAGCCAACGCGAAGGTCGGGCCGTCGCCGCGGCCGTTGCCGGAGAGCGCGGAGAAGAGCCCGAAGGGCGACGATGGCGACGCTGCAGGCGAAGGAGAAGCTGCAGAAGGAGAAACAACAGAAGGAGAAACAACAGAAGGAGAAAATAACGAAGACACACAGCACGCGGGCGACTTCTTCTCGCCCGATAACCCCGAGACGGTGGCACTGCGCGAGAAGTGGGCCGAGGACACGCTGGAGGAGCTGCTGGACTACATTCTGGACGGTGAAGGCAGCGTGGGCATTCTGGATGCGACGAACACGACGGTGAGCCGGCGGCAGCGGGTGCTGGATATCATCAACGAGCGGTCGAACGGGCGGCTGCAGGTGCTGTTTCTGGAGTCGATCTGCACGCAGCGCCACATCATCGAGTCGAACGTGCGTCTGAAGCTCAGCGGGCCTGACTACAGACACATGGACCAGAACAAAGCCATCCAGGACTTCCTGCTACGGCTGCGCAACTACGAGAAGGCGTACGAGCCGATCAGCGCGGGCGAGGAGGCCGACCGGTCGTTCCAGTACGTGAGGTTCATCAACGTGGGGCAGAAGTTCGAGTGCGGCAACATCAAAGGCTTTCTGTCGGGGCAGGTCGTGTACTTCCTGCTGAACTTCAACCTGCAGCCGCGGCAGATCTGGATCACGCGACACGGCGAGTCGACGGACAACCAACTGGGCCGCATTGGCGGCGACGCGGGCCTGACGGAGCGCGGCGCGAAGTACGCAGCGGCGCTGTCCGAGTTCATGAAGTTCAAGAAGCAGGAGTTCCAGGCGCGGCTGATCCAGGAGGAGGCGGACCAGTTGCAGATCCTGCGCAACTCGGGCTCGCGGCCTCCGACACCCGACAACGAGGTTGCGGACCAGAACTTCTGCGTATGGACGTCGATGCTGCGGCGCACGATCGACACGGCGCACCACTTCAGCGACAACGAGTTCGACATCAAGGAGATGCGCATGCTGAACGAGCTGGACCCTGGCTTGTGCGGCGGCATGACGTACGAGGAGATCAAGGAGAAGTACCCGAGCGAGTACGAGGCGCGCATGGAGGACAAGATCCGGTACCGGTACCCCGGGCTGGGCGGCGAGTCGTACCTCGACGTGATCAACCGCCTGCGGCCCGTGATTGTGGAGATCGAGCGCATGGAGGACAACTGTCTCGTGATCTGCCACCGCGTGGTCGCGCGCGTGCTGCTCTCGTACTTCATGAACCTGGGCCGCGACGCGATCGGCGACCTCGAGGTCCCGCTGCACACGCTGTACGTGCTCGAGCCCAAGCCGTACGGCGTCGACTGGGCGCTATACAAGTACAACGAGCGCGTGAACTGGTTCTACGAGGTGAGTCCTGAGGACGCGCGCGTGCAGTCGCAGCTCAGCGACAAGAAGCGCCGCTACACCGTCGTGCCAACCGCCGGCATGAGCCTCGGCGTCAGCGAGGCGCTGCTCGAGCACGCGCGCGCGCAGGTTGAGGAGGACGGCAACGTCTTCGAGGACTCGTCTGCGTCGGACTCCGACAACGAGGCCGCCGACATCGTCGCCGTCCATGAGACGGAGCATTGCGCGCGCCTCGAGGGCGACAGCGTGTCGAGCAGCGGCAACAGCAGCAACGCGGGCAGCCACAGCGGCAGCAGGAGCAGCAGCCGCCGCGGGTCGGCCCACATCGGCGAGGCCGTCTCGGATCTCACGACCAAGAGCTTCTGATTATTTATAAGGTGCATTACCGATTTAGACTATATAGACTATAAAGCCTATACTCCACAGAGATGCGATTCAGTTGTCAATCCACACCAGATCTAGTCAATGGCCCAGGTGGTTCGGCGGGCAGGGCAGGGACGCGGGGTGCCTAACCACGACCACACGGGTACACACACTGAGGTAAACACCTCCCTCACCCCACCTTCCACCACTCCACGTCCTTGCGCCAACCACTTCGTTCCGAAATTGCAAAACACGCACCTCCCACGACCACCAAAATACCCAATTCGCCCAATTGAGCCTCCCACGACTCGCCACGCGGTCTATTTACTCTCTCCGTGATGCCCTTCTTACTTCCCCTGCTCCTGGCCGGCGCGCAGGCGCAAGCGCCGTTTCCCGCCTGGCTACGCGAGCTCTCCGGTCTTGAGCGCTGGCCCGACTGGGCGCCACCGTACGTCGCCGAGCCCACGCACGACTTGGACGCCATTCCGTGGGTCCCGCCGCACGGGTTCGGCGAGTGCTGGGGCGTGGAGCCCGAGCACTGCTCGTTCGACTGCGGTGGCTGCGTGGGCGCGCAGGACGTGCGCACGTGCACGCCACTGAGCCAGTCGTTCGACGACGGCCCGAGCGAGGCGACGCCGCTGCTGCTGGACGACCTGCGGCGCGCCAAAACAAAGACGACGTTCTTCCTCATCGGCCTCAACGCTGTACAACATCCAGCGATTGTGCGGCGCGAGTATGCTGAGGGCCACCTGCTCGCCGCACACACGTGGTCACACCGGTTCCTGCCGGCGCTCAGCAACGAGGAGATCTTTGCGGAGCTGCAGTGGTCCGTGTGGGCGATCAACGCCACGGCGCACGTCGTGCCGCGCTACTTCCGCCCGCCGTACGGCGGCGCAGACGAGCGCGTGCGTGCGATTGCGCGCCAGCTCGGGCTTGTGACCGTGCTGTGGGACCGCGACACCGACGACTGGCAGCTCGAGCAGGGCGACGTGGCCGCCGACAGCATTGTGAGCGACGTGGATGCGTGGATCGCCGAGACGGGGCCCGCGCCCACGCGCTGGTTCCAACGGCGGCCCAAGCCGCAGGGCCTGATGCTCGAGCACGATCTGCACGCCAGCAACATCGAGCTGGCCGGACGGATACGCCAGAAGCTGAGCGGCCAGAAGACCGTGGCGCAGTGTGCGGGCGCCGCGAACTACCAGCGCGTATACAAAGCTAAGTCGTCTAGTTAGTAGTCTAGAATGTATTCATTTCAAATAATGGTGTTATGGGAGTGTATTGGTAATACCAGAGGCTCTGCTTATCGGTGGTTCCCGACCCACAGGGCGAGGGCCTTAGCCGCCGACCGACCCTCCTCTTCACTCATGAGCGTGGGAATTGGCCGGTGCATGCTTTCGCTGAACCGCGGCGTCCAGCTGCCGCCGAGCAGCATTTTGCGGGTGTTCGGAACGGGAGCACGCTGCTACCACGGCGGCGCGCCGTTCGGCGCCCAGCGATCCGCTCTAAAGGCGTCTCAGGGCCTCGCGCTGCTGAAGCCCCTCGCAGCGGAAACCGGCGCCGCACGCGCGCGACTCGGCGTTCGCACGATCGTACTGCGCAGCAACTGGGACGAGTCGAAGTCGCGCACGCGCAAGAAGACGACGGTGGCGTCCAAAGTGTTTTTCGGCCTGCTGCTGCTGATGCCGATCGTGGCGTTCGGGCTGGGCACGTGGCAGGTGCGGCGGCTGCAGTGGAAGCTGGACCTGATTGCCAAAGCGGAGAACCGGCTGATTCTGCCGCCGCTGGACCTGCCGGCATACGTGGACCCCGCGGCGGTGGAGGACTTCGACTACCGGCGCGTGCGGGTGACCGGCGAGTTCGACCACACGCAGGAGAAGCTCGTGGGCCCGCGGCTGCACCACAACAAGCGCGGGTACTACGTAGTGACGCCGCTGCGGCGCCGCGACGGGTCGACGCTGCTGGTGTTCCGCGGGTGGGTCGACGACGCGCACAAGCTACAGCGCACGCGCCCTGAGAGCCTTCAGCGCGGCGAGGTGAGCCTGGACTGTCTGCTGCACCCGCGGCCGCAGAAGAACTCGTTCACGCCGGAGCGCGAGGCGGACGGCGTGGAGTTCCACTTCATGGACATCGACGCGATGGCCAAGGACACGGGCGCACAGCCGATCTTCATCGAGGCGCTCGAGGACTCGGAGCTGATGCCGGAGCAGAAGGCCATGCGCGGCGTACCGATCGGTGGCCGCGCAGAGGTCACGTACCGCAACTCGCACTTCCAGTATATCCTGACGTGGTACGGCATCGCGCTGTTCACGGCGGTGATGCTCGCCGCCGTCGTGCGCCAGCGCCTGCGGCCCACGGCGGACCCGCTGCGCCGCAAAGTCGCGCACGCCCGCAAGTGGCAGTAGATTGAGGTCACACACTGGCGATCTACCAGCACACGACTGGCTCCACTGGCTCCACTGGCACTAAACGTCGCCTTTCAGGCCGCTCTGGCCCTTCTGGCCCCACAGGCTCTACTGGCACTGAGTCTTAGGCTGCACGCATCGCGGCCCATAATGTACATATGAATAGATGCTATGAAGAAGAATGACTACGGAGAGAACTCCATGGAGATGCCGTTGCACCAGTCGCCGTACCAGCCCTTGAGGCCTGCGAAGCGGTGCCCGCGCGGCGCGACGAGGTCGACAGCACCGCCGCCGCCACCGCCCCACAGCGGCGAGCGTGCGCGCCGCGTGATGACGCCCGCGGCGTCGACCCACGCGCCGGTGCGCAGGCTGAGTCCCAAGAACTCGTCGCCGTGCGCGATCGGGAAGTCGTACGGCGAGCCGCCGCGCGTGCCGAACAGCACCGGCTGGGCGTTGCGGAACATGAACTCGACGCCGTCGAGCGCACGGCCGGCGTAGACGCGCACGGCGGTGACCGGCTCAGGCGGCAGGCGCGCCTCGACGATGCGGCCGGTCTGCTGGCCGAGCACGACGGAGTAGAGGTGGTCCGTGTGCTGCGCGGTCGCGACCTGTCCCGCGATGTCGCCGACGTCGACCTGCTCGAGCGGCGGCGCGTGCACGTGCACGGTCATGCGCTCGCCGCGGTGCTGCTCGGGGATCGCGCGCCGCAGCTCGTCGAGCGAGACCTGCAGCTCGGGCACGAGGTCGTACTCGATGTGGCCGCGCGAGTCGCCGTCGCCGTCGCCGGTGTGGATGTCCAGCATGTAGATGCCCTGCGCGCACTGCGCGCTGAGCCCGTCGCGCGTGACGTAGACCAGCGGCTTGGCCGGCGCCTGGCCCGGCGCCAGGCGCAGCTGCTCGCCCGGCAGCGCGAAGCTCGGGTGGTTCAGGAACCGCATGATGTCCAGGCGGTGCCAGTGGTCCTCGTCCGCGGGGCGAGGCGCCGCACACACGACCTTGTTCTCGCGCGACGAGAATGCTTCAAGCGCACAGAACGAGCGCGTCCAGAACAAGTAGCCGCGCAGCATCACGCCGTCCGGTTCGTGCGGGCAGCCGAGCAGGTGCCCGACCTCGTGCTGGAACGCACCCATGCCAATGCACAGCGACTCCCACGCCGTGCCGCTCTGGTTCGAGTCGTTCGCGACGTACCGCGTGTCCGTTGGCGTTGTGTCGAGACACGCCGCAGGTAGGTCCTCCAAACACGTGGGGAAGCTCCACAGTGCGTGGCCGCCGAATATCGCGAGCTTGAAGTTGTTGATCCCGCCGCCCAGCGCCGCGTGCGCCAGAATCAGCTGCTGCTGCGGGTCCCAGTGGCCGTCCAGGTAGATGCACGCCGCCTGCACGAACTCGTCGGTCGCGAACGGGCCGCCGTAGCGCCGCAGTGCTTCGTGCGCGATGCCGAACAGGCCGCCGGTGTTCGATCCTTTGCTGTTCTGCTGCGCGAGGTTCGCGTCGCGGATCTCCGCAACGGTCTGCTCAAGCCGCACGACGTGGATGTGCGCCGTCTCGCGCGCCGGCGCCTCATCGCGGTCGCTCAGCGTGTCACGCTCGCGCTGCGCAAACGGCGTGTAGCTGCGGAAGCCGCACTTGTTGCGGTTCATCTGCTCGAGCGTGAAGGCGGACGTCATGTAGGCTGCCATGCGCATCTTCTTGACGGCGGTGCCCAGGTTGTTGCCGCCCTCGCGCTGCAGGCGCCGCGTCGGCATGGCGTCGAACTGCTCGGGCGAGTCGCGCGCCACCAGCAGGCAGAAGTGCACGACGGGGTTGTCGCGCTTCGGCAGGTACCGCAGCCTCAGCTTCTTGCGCTGCTTCGGCTGGCCCGCAACGTCCGTCTCGAACGTCAGCTCATTCGGGCCCTCCTCCAGCGGCACCAGTGCGCGGAAGAAGCCGTTCGACAGCGGGTAGCGCTGCGCGGGGTAGCGATACGAGTCGAACCAGACGACCACAGAGCCTTCGCCGCGGCCGATAGATCGCGACGCGCCATGCACAATCACGCACCGCTGGCTCACCGCGGCATTTTCCCAGATGTTTGTGAACTCGATGTCCGACATCGTGCTTTTTTTGAGGGGAGCAGTGTAGTCGGAAACGGTGGACAGATCGGTTGGGCTCTGGGCTGGCTTTGGCTTGCGGATCCACCGGTGCCCGAACCCCCATGCATGTGTTTCAAGCGCACCCGCAAAATACCCGGCCAGCCAAACCACCCAACGGCCCTCGACCTGGTAAGCGGCCCTCGACCCAGCGGCCCTAGAGCGGCCGATAAGCAACCACACCCCCGGATCGGGACGGATCGAACACCCAATAACAAATATACATTAATGTTGTGGCTTACATAGCAAATAACACAGCAAATACCTCTACCATAATCGAATTTCCAGCAGTGCGACTGTCGCCGCGGTATGGCGTCCGCTTGCCGATCCAGCGACCCCTCCTCCCAGCCCCTGCCTAGGGTGCTGATTTTTCGTGGCCACGTCTCGACACGTCCCCACACCCCAGCCCTCCCGACCACCTAACACGAGACCACCTAGATAGTCTGCCTAGTAGGCTTCACGGTATGAGCGGACAGAAGCGCAGACAGTACCCCAAGCAGCAGTACTCGGCGTACGAGGCGCCGCAGAACGCGTCCGCGCCGCCGAGCTCCGGCACGCCGGCGGAGGAGCTCGAGAAGATGAATCTCGACCAGCCGAACCCGTCGTACCCCAGCACGTCGGCGTCGTATGTCCACGACCAGTACGGCGTGCCGTACGGCGGCGCACCGAACCAGTACGGCCAGCAGTATGGCGGCTACGGCCAGCCGGCGTACGGCCAGCCGGCGTACGGCGCGCCGCAGTATCCGGCCGGCACGCAGATGCGCGGCGAAGGCAACCGCGCGCGCCCGGCGATGGCGCTGAACGAACTGTACACGGTCGACGTGCTCGCGGAGATGCCGCCGCCCGTGAACGATCTCGACCTGCCGCCGCCGCCGCTGGCCGTGCCGCTCGAGGCGACGGTCGCGCAGAGCCCCGACTCGAACGCGCCGCCTGAGGTGTTCCGCAGCACGCTGAACGTGCTGCCGAAGTCGACGACGCTCATGCGCAAGGCCAAGCTGCCGCTAGCCGTGGTGTGCCGCCCGTTCAACCTGCTGCGCGAGATAGACGAGGCCGTGCCGCAGATCAACGACCTGAACGTGACGCGCTGCCGACGCTGCCGCACGTACATCAACCCATTTGTGCGCCTGATGGACAACAACACGAAGTGGCTGTGCTCCGTGTGCAACGTGTCGAACGAGGTGCCGCAAGCGCTCGAGTACAACGAGAAGTCCAACACGACAAACAACCTGTTCGACCGCCCCGAGCTGCGCTACGGCGTCGTCGACTACCTGGCGCCGCAGGGCTACGTCCCGCGCCCGCCGCAGCCGCCGACGTACGTCTTCCTGCTCGACGTCAGCGTCGGCGCGACCGCGACGCAGGCGCTGCAGCAGACGACGCGCATCATCCGCGAGTCGCTCGACCTGCTGCCCGACTTGGACGGCCTCACGCGCGTGGCGTTCATCGGCGTGGACTCCGCGCTGACGTTCTTCCAGCTGCCGCCGCTCGACGCCGACGAGGAGCTGCTCGAGGGCACCGCCGAGGCTGCCGAGCGCCAGGAGGTCATCCGCGACCCGCGCCTGCTTGTCGTGAGCGATCTCGAGGACCCGTTTTTGCCGAGCAACAAGGGCCTGCTGCTGAACCTGCGCGACGACCGCCAGAACATTGAGAACCTGCTCGTGAAGATCGCCGACGTGTACGCCAGCACGGCGCAGTCGAGCAGCGCGCTGGGCTCCGGCCTCAAGGCGGCGCTCAAGCTGATCGCGAACGTGGGCGGCAAGATCGTCACGATCACGAGCTCGCTGCCGAACGTGGGCGTGGGCCGCCTGGAGGCGCGCGACGACGCCAAGATCATGGGCACGAAGAAGGAGCACCAGCTGTTCGAGCCGCAGAACTCGTTCTACAAGAGCTTTGCCGTCGAGTGCACGCGCGCGAACGTCAGCGTCGACATGCTGCTGATGTCCAACAGCTACCAGGATGTGGCGTCGCTGTCGAACGTGCCGAAGTTCACCGCCGGCGCGACGTACTACTACCCCGGCTTCATGGGCTCGCGCGCCGAAGATGTCGAGAAGCTGGAGTCGGAGATGCGCCGCTTCCTGAGCCAGGACTTCGGCCAGGACGGGATGCTGCGCGTGCGCGCGTCGTCGGGCATGCGCTCTGGCATGGCGTCCGGCCACTTCTTCGCGCGCTCGTCGGACCTCGTGGTGTTCCCGAGCATGCCGCACGACCAGACGTACGTGATCCCGATGCAGCTCGAGGAGCCGATCTCGCACCCGTACGTCGTGCTGCAGGGCGCGCTGCTGTACACGACCGCGTACGGCGAGCGCAAGATCCGCGTGATGACGACGATGATCCCCGTTTCGGACAAGCTCACCGACGTGTACGCGAGCGCGGACCAGCAGGCGCTGGCGACGTTCTACGCGCACCAGGCGAACGAGATCGTGCTCACGAAGGGCATCAAGCCGGTGCACGAGTTCCTGAACGCGCGCATCGCGGAGCTGTTCAAGACGTACCGCTCGGACGTGCTGAACAAGAACAACGGCACGTCCGGCGGGCTGTCGCTGTCGAGGAATCTGCGGCTGCTGCCGCTGCTGCTGTACGCGCTCAAGAAGTGCATTGCGGTGCGCGACTCGAAGCTGATAAAGTCGGACATCCGCAGCTACGCGCTTGACCTGCTCCTCACGCTGCCCACGCCGCTGCTCATGAAGTGGCTGTACCCGGAGTTCTACCTGCTGCACGAGCTTCCCGAGACGGCCGGCCTGCCTGACGAGAACGGCCAGATTGTGCTGCCCGCACGCACGAACCTCAGCGGCCAGTTCATGGCCGCGCACGGCCTGCACCTGATCGACGACGGCCAGACGATGTTCCTGTGGGTCGGCTCGCAGGTCACGCCGCAGCTGCTGATAGACGCGTTCGGCACCGACGACATCGCGCTCGTGCCCACCGGCAAGGCGTGCATGCCCATCGTCGAGGACTCGGACCTCAACGTCCGCATCCGCAACATCATTGCCGCGGCGCAGGGGCGCCTGGACACCGTCCACCGCCCGACGCTCTACATCCTCACCGACCGCGCCGACAGCGCGCTGCGCATGTGGGCCACGTCGCTGCTTGTCGAGGACCGCGCCGAGGCCGAGCCGACGTACCTGATGTACCTCCAGCAGATCATGGCCAAGCAGTCGAGCTAGTTATATAATGTCAGTACAATATGAATAGCACAGTCAGCGCAATTAATTAGTGTAATATGAATGAGTACATGATGCGCTCTATGATTTCAAGTGGATACCCTCGCTACACCGGCTACACACGCCGGCTACACACGCCGGCTACACACCCCACACGTTGCCGTTGTGGTTGATGCGGTGCTCGCGCTCGAGCTTCGCCAGCAGCGACGGCGACGTCTGCACCGGCCGCGCCTGCTTCCACGGCGTGCCCGCGGGCTCCGCCTCGCGCTGCAGCTGCTGCTGGAGCGCAAACGGGCTGTCGAACTGCATCACGCGCTTGCTCTTCTTGCCTTTGGGCTTGTCCCCGAGTCTCGGCAATTCTTTGGGTTTGTCACCGAGTTTCGGCAGATCCTTCTCACCGAGTTTGGGCATCTCGCCTAGCTTAGGTCTATCTCCCAACTTAGGTCTGTCGCCCAACTTAGGTTTGTCGCCTAGTCTCGGCAGCTCGCTCTTCGGTTTGTCGCTCTTCGGTTTGTCGCTCTTCTTGTGGCCCTTCGGCTTGTCGCCCAGCTTCGGCAGCTCGCCGAGTTTCGGGTGCACGTCGCGTTTCGGCGTGAGCAGCGACGGCGACGGCGACGCGACCGGTGCGGGCGAAACGGCAGGCGCGGGCGAGGCAGCAGGCGCGGCGGGGGCCGGCGAGCGCACCTGGACGCGGTCGGCGTGCGCCGACGAGCTCGTGCGCGTCTTCTTCTTCGCCTGGATCCAGCCCGCCTCCTTCTTGGGCCGCGTCTTGGCGTCATCGCGCGCGTCGCCGGGCGAGTCAAGGCTGAGGCTCGCGAGCTTCGCGGCCTCAATGTTCGCGCGCTCGGCGGCCGACACATTGTCGCGCTCGTCGCTAGCCGCACGCTCGTCGCTGCCGGCGCTGCTGCTGCTGCCGGCGCTGCCACTGGCAATGGCGCTGCCACTGCTGGCTGCACGGCCCTGCTTTGGGCTTGGCGAGCGCAGCGTCGGGCGGGCCGCCAGGCTGAACGATTTCTTCTTGGCAGCAGGCAGCTGCGCCACGAGCTCGGCCAGCCGTGCGACCAGCGCCGCGTCGGGCGTCTCTGCGCCGGGCGCCGCGCTCAGCCGCCGCTCCACCGCCTCGAGCGTCTCGCCGTCGAGGTCCAGCCCCGGCAGCAGGCTCGGGAGGTACCGCACGGCGAGATCGAGCAGCGCGGCGTGCAGAGCCGTCGCCGCGAGCGCGGGCGTGCGGGCGGCCTCGCGCAGCAGCGGCACAACGAGCTCCAGCGTCGTCATCTCGAACAGCCGCCGCTCGCACGCGCGCGCCAGCGGCGCCACGAGCAGCGCGTCCGCCGCCTGCCACAGCTCGAGCCCGATGGGCCACACAGCTGCATGATGTGGGATCTTCCGACTTTTC
>JAKUAQ010000047.1:0-58913 GCA_030562965.1 Starmerella ratchasimensis
GTTTACAATGAAGAGTTTTCTAGACTCTGTTGCACGTTCAAGACGCTAATCATATCATATTTTATTCAAAAGCTTCGGCTTGAGCCACAGTATCCTGCACACAGCCTTAGGTTCATTCTATGATGTTCCGCTGAGAACAAACGAGAATAAAACACGATCTTACAGAAGAAGGCAATAGAGGCACAATTCAATTTTTCAAGGATCTAGTCGCTGTTTTGCGTAAGAAAATAGTTTATATCTTAAGCCTCGTATATAGCTCAACCCTCCATATCTGCTCTCTCAATCCTCTTTCGCTTGGCCATCGATTCTGCCAGTAGTAGGGTTTGACTCGTGTGACGCAAGATAAGAAAGGTGGGAGGTTTGTGAGTTCAAGCCCCGTCCTATAGATGGGTGAGGATCCATGGCTACATAACTGAATATTGGACACTCAAGCCTATTTCAACTTCTTATTTCTCAAATGTCTCACTGTAACGGCTCCCATTCAGAACGCTGTATTGATCAATAGGCCTCAGCGCGCCGTGCATATACTGGGGATAGACTCGGCCAGATGACCCTCAACCCTGTACGTATCCAGCCCTGATATTCTCACCGTGGCCTAGGTTGATGTAGCATATACCCTGCAGATGAGGGCAGCGTGTACCCTGAATAACTGTGGAGGTGTGCTCATGGTGCCAACCCTCGGGGACAGGCTAGCAGAACCCTTGATCTTCGCTGCCATAAGCTGGGATCGGCAGAGATCAAAACTCATTATATATGCACGGGCCGCGGTGACCCAAAAATGGACAGACTGCCTGCCTCCACGAAACGCACTCGGCTTAGAAATCTTCAACAGATTATACCACCTATAGAGAATGGTGAAGATTCAGCGACGTCAGATCTTTATATTGACTCAACGCCCGTTTACCTCTCTCATAGTCACGCAAATGTTTAAATGCCGCCTCAAACATACATATCGTGAGTGTGGTCGAAGGCGGTCACTTCTAGCTGCATGCTAGCTGCGATATTTGACGTTGCCTTACCCTGCATTCGAACTCAGACAAGAAACTGCATATTGGCTCAGCCCGGTGTGTTTATGTAATCTTATCTCGCCCTTGCCGCACGCTCCTGCCCCTGGCCTCTTCCCAGGTCTGCTCCACAAAACCCAGACGTCACATACATAACCCCATTACAATATTACATATTCACTCACTCCGGCCGCACTCCCTTATCGCGAGCCTCACCCTTGGAGAGGTAAATTTAGACGACAATTTACTATCGTACCAAAACCATTGCACTGAGCACCAACAGTTTACCCCATAGTGCTGAAGCTGTTGAGTTGACATCACATCTGTGAAGCAGCGTTAATAACCTGGAACTCTTTATTCACGAAATACAAGTTTTTCCGGGAAAGAGCGAGGCGTTAGCAAATCGTGATATTCGCGTCATACCTCCCAAGAATCGGATAAAGTCGACGGATTTCAGGCACTCCGGATATTTTGCAGCACACATCAAGTATTTGAAATCTCAATTTGTGCGATCTCGACTCGATCTAGCCTTTTGCATCGACTTTGGCCACCCGACCACATCAAAGTTCTGTTTCGCGACTTTCGCACATCTTACATCATGACAGATTGGGTTGATCCGTCCACATCTAACACACTTGGGCTTCTAGCTGGAAACCAGATGCTTCAAAACTCACTGGATAGCCCCGATAGCACACATTCTGTCCCTATGAAGCGTGCCAGTGACGCTACCTTAAGCAGCCCAGCTCATAGTATGAATGGCAAGTCGAGCACTGTTGTCGAAGAAGATAGTGAAGGGGAGGATGCTCTAAATGCAGCTAATGACCCACCGCTGAGCAGCAAAACATTAGATGGCGGACCTGAAGTAAAACAAGAGTTCGACAAAGACCCGGTTAAACTTTCTGCAGATGAAGCTGGCAAACAAATTACGCCTGGTGCCCCTGGTGTGGTAGGAACTGAGCCGATTCCCGCTAAGTCTATGATGATCAAAACGAAAAAGCCTCGACCGTATGTTTGCCCCACCTGTACTCGCAGCTTCGCTCGTCTAGAGCATCTCAAACGACATGAGCGTTCACATACGAAAGAAAAGCCATTTGTTTGCCCCATTTGTGAGCGTAAGTTTGCTAGGCGTGATCTACTTTTGCGTCACAAGCAAAAGCTTCATGCTTCCTTCAGTCCTTTGGGCCCTACTAAGTCGGTCTTGGAAGAGAGCATCCAGGCTCAATCTCACGGTCAGTCAGGGTATACGCATAATGGTCAGATCCAGAATTCTGAGGATCCTAATAGTCACATTCAAGGAGGTCACGTAAACGAGGACCACATTCAATCTGACGGATTTCGTAGTTCTGAGAACGGTCGCATTTTGAATGGACACAATCAGGATGAGCATAAAGTCGTCTCCCATGTCGCTCAAAATGGTTATGGTTCTAAGAACTACTCACGGGCAGGATATAACGCTCAGGCCTCTGAATGTATGCGTAATAACGAGCGTGATCTGCTGACCGAAGATGTCCTTACAAATGAAATGCTTGGCTCCGATATTCTTGGTGGCATGATGCTAGACGTACCTTTCGACGGCATGAATGTGAACCCGAATAATATGAACAAGCGAGGATCAGCTCAGCTCAACTTCGGCTTTTTTGATGATCACTATTCGCAAGCTGGTGAGATTCCATTGCCGGGGCGCTCCAATAGTCAACCTCAGCATGGCTACTCTCAAATTCATCATCAGCATCAGCATTCGAACCCGGCCATGAGCCACAATGGGAGTGAGAATCAGCGTCATTCTCTTGATTCTGGTACAAATTCCAAGTCACAGGTTCAGAACCAGGGCCAGCAGCAACAAAACTGGCAGGTCCCACCCTCTGTGAGACGCCTTCAGGGTCGCAACTCTCGAGCGAGTTCATTTAGTGCAGCGTCGGCCACTTCTTACGTTCGTCAAAAAGATTTGGACAAAATCGCGCCGACCTCAAACACTTTCTCACAAACCCCGTTCGAAGTTGGTTTTGCCACACCCCAGGTTTATCCTGCCGAAACAGACATGTACGACCTTGAACCTCTGGATTTAAACTATGTGCAACCTGATATGTTGAATAACTCACCACCGCGTAAGCGCCGAGTAAGCATGAGCGTCAACACGGGTTCCAGTCAAGCCTTGAACTCTGGTCATGGCAATTTCGGGATGGACGCAGCCGCTGGCGGCAGTAAAAATGGTGAATACTATCCGGCCACGCAAGCGCTGCGGGCTCAGGTTAACGCGCAGCGCCATGTTTTCTATCCGTACGGGAACGATGCCACACCTGCTTTGAACTCTTTGCAGCAGCAACGGTTCCCCCATGGACACCAAACGGGAAGCCACGCAAAAAGTGTGAGCAGTAGTAGCAGCCAACCAGGCCAATTTGGTTTTCAGCCGCACGCCAAGAACTACTATGATTCGTCAAGTCCAGTGCAAACGCAGAGTCCTAGTTTTCAGCGTTCGCCGTCTATTGCAAGTCCAGAAAAATACCTATCACCAACTTTTATGGGCTATGGACTGAACGGTACCGTCGGCGGTCAGAGCCAGAATGGAACTCAAAACCAGAACTATCGCCAGAGCAGCATACACCACAATCATCACAGTAAAAACGCTGGCAATGGTGTGCGTCCTGGCCAATCGCCATTAACAAACGGGTTTGACGACTACCGTCAAGATTCTTTCGATATGTCCCCGGCAGCGAGTATGACTCACCCGGGAATGACTCCAGGAATGACTCCAGGAATGACTCCAGGAATGACTCCAGGAATGAATGTGCCCTTCCACTCGAATCAGCAGGTTGTTCATGACGAGCTACATATGCGGGAGTTCCTAGATAAACAAGGTGATGACTTTATGAACTCGTTGTTCGACGCTGACACAGGATCTCCTAACGATATTCGCCGAGCTAGCCTAAGCAAAACCGACATGGACCCTCGCGTGGGCATTGAAGGAAGAATCAGTAAAGATCGGCGCGTTAGTGTGGAAAATCGCTCGGCTATGGATTCTCGGCGGCTCAGTCTTGATCCGTCAAAGGCTGAACCATACGGCAAAGTGAGGAATGATGAAAGCCCAGATATTCAGCGGTTCGTAGACTCCTTCTTCACCGGTTTCGACAAGCACTTGTCGTTCGTACACCAGAGCTCAGCTCAGGCAAGTCTGAATGCGCTATGGACTTCAACTGACCAGTCGCCTTCGTTGACGCCACCATCGTCATCGTCGTCTGTGATGACTTACTCAGCGGGAGATACTGCCGATGCAAATGGACTAAGTGGTTCAGGAAACGCGCTACGCATGGCTTTGAGCCAGGCCCAAGCGGCCATCGGCGCTCAAACTCTCGGCGAGCGTGGCGCAGCGCAGGCTTATTACTGGGCCGCACGCGACTATGAGCAAAGTTCTCCAACGCTGGAAAGCATACAGTCAAATCTGCTTGTGGCAATTTGGGGTCTCTTCAGTGATGAGCCTGATGAGCACACCGCGTCCCTGGATCGTCTTACTAAGCTTCTTAATGATATCGATCTCGTGGGAAATGCCCTCAAGGCATCGAATCATGGTCCGTTGTCAAATATTGCTTCTCCTTCTAGCGACTTCGGCTTCGGCATGACATCTTATGGGAGTGGTGGTCTCGGTAATGACGCCGGAACCTACAGTAATGACACGGGCTTTGAAACTGATTGGATGGCTGGTCCTGATCGTTTGGAGCGGTTGTGGGAGAAGTTTGTGCTGACACAAACTCGTATTCGCACAATCCACGCACTGCACGCTGTGTGTGCATGGGTCCGTCACGACGCAAGTTCTGTCCTTGCGCTCATGGAGTCACTCCGTAGCGTGCCGTGTGAGGACGCGCTGTGGCGAGCGCCCAATGCGGATGCCTGGTTAAGCCTTGTGACCGCCCGTGAGTTGGACCCGGCTCACATTGCCGATATGGGATATACTGGTGGCGGAAGGAACGCTCCTGTGACTGCATTTGGAGGCAACATGGCATCAACCAATCTCATTGGAGGATCGTTCGGTCGCATGCTTGCTCAACTTCGCCAAGGCGAGGTCCCCAGTGAGGATACAGCTGAGTTCACGCTACAGTCATTGCTGCTGGCATTGAACTCGCCACAGGTTTCCTTGAGCGCCGCACGCGGTGCATTGCGTGCCTGGGAATCTCTCTGGGCGCGCTCTCCTGATGCCTCCCTCGATCCAAGTCCCCAGTCTGGTCCAGTAATGAGCGATTGTGTGGGAATTGTATCGCTGATGGCATTTTCACATCTCAATATGACCAACGTGTTGGATGCACTCTGGGCGCATAACTTTGATCAGGTTAGTGCCGCCGTAATTAAGGACGTGCGACCGCACGGTGGCCTGCTCAGCGCGGCAAATTATGCTGTTGATACCCTTGTGTGGTGTGAAGGACATGTTACTTCTCAGTCTATCTTCTTCACGACACAACTGGCGGTCATGGAGTGTGGCTTCGTTCTCTCTGAAGCACTTCGTAAGATCAGTACCAAAATTACTCAGCTAACGCCTAGTGAAGAGCGATTAATTCAGCGCAGCCGTAAACTCGTAAGCGGTGTACTACGAGTGCCTCTGACGGACACTGGATCACTTCCTCGCGGAATTCTTCGCACAGCTGCGTGTCTTGTACGTCTAAGTGATTGGCCACTTGTGGGAACCCTTTCAAGAGCATTGCTCACCCATACAGCTCATGTTCTTGCTCCCACTGTGTTCCAACCTGATTCTAGACAAGCTCGGTCGCCCACTAGTCCTCGAACACAAGATCCCCAGAAAGCATAACGAATCTATCCTTGGGTGGTGATATTCATCGGCAATAGTCTCAGCATTGCACAAGTAGTTCGGTCATGCATTTATCAAACTGATAACTTTGCCCAGGGGGAGCTGCGCGTTGCAGTGACATAGCCAATTTAATATTTTAATGTTCCCAATCATGTCTCATAAAACTGGCGACAGCAAAATCTGGTTGTCGTAAAAACCTCGTACTAAGATGTACAAGAGCAGCTTGGATTAATGAAATTTTATCTCTCTCCGTGGCTCGCACATCCTGATTCTACATTGCGGCCGGACGAAAGCACCAGGCCCCCATTGCTTCAGTGTTCCTCAGATTGCAGACTTATTAGCATCGGTATTTGTTTTAAGATATGAGCATCATACCTGCTCTGTAGTAGGGCGTATTACTGAATTGGACGAAATATCACTTAAAATGTTCAACCGTGATGCTTATTTGCGGCTATTCAATATTAATAGTCCGCATATCTCGTTCGGAGGGTTCAGTTTTCGCACTATATTGCCGCCGAATGTTAATCCGGAATGGGTGAGCAACTGTTGATTCCCCACTGAATCGGGTGGCTTGGCTGCGCACCCATGCATGAAGAGTGGATTATCGTGTGTGTGTGGGGTAATAGATGCAGCCGTTGGGTGGATACGACACCCTTATCTACCATCGCTGCATACTCCACCAAGCTATTCCGCTTGGGCTCGAGACAAGCTATGAGAACTAAATCCAACATTTTTTCATAATTCTCGAAGAAGGTGGTGCTGGATCGGGTTTATCGTTGTCTGACGAGTATACTAAGTAACTGGTTGTATTCCTTTTTGGCTGGCATCGATTTGTAATTTAAGAACCACAGGCCTGATCTCATAGCACTATGAGGGTACCACGTATATAAACCTGGACATCTGGAATATGTACGATGTATGTGTGTTCTTGTTTTGAGAGCCAGCTTGCATGATTATTCCACGACATGTAGCTACCCCGCGCAGTCTTGTGCCAACCCTGCAACCTAGAGGTGGGGATAGCAATGGGGAGTTTGGATGCTTGGTATCTCTATGAATACTGTTTTCAAATTGATAAAAAATTTTTTCTTTGTGCAGAAATCAGTTACTTAACGTCAGTAAATCTGTATATATATACCCTGTATCGCTCGCGTGATATTTAGTCTATATGATAACCTCGGCTATTTCGATGATGCACCCGGTCACTCAAGTGATCGGAAGACCCCGGACCGGTCGCGTGATCACATCATAAATGGCTCACGTTACTGAGGGCTTGACTGGTTATCACGTAATGCGCCGTCCACTCCTTCGCATCGACCCCTATCCTCTACGCCCACCCAGGGTTCTTTTGCAAGTTTTTCACCTATATTCGACCAGTCTTATCACGTGCGTCTGAATCCCGCGCCCGCCAACCCTCCCATCTCCTGAGGCAACGTGAATTTCACACAGCTCTGTTTGTTAGACTGCCAAACTAGAAGATGTTGATCCCGACCGACCAGCGCCGAAAGATCCACGAGTACCTCTTCAAGGAGGGCGTTCTTGTCGCCAAGAAGGATTTCGAGATTATCCACCCTGATCTGCAGATCAAGAACCTCTACGTGATCAAGGCTCTTCAGTCCCTCAACTCCAAGGGCTACGTGAAGACCCAGTTCTCTTGGATGCACTATTACTACACTCTGACTGACGAAGGTGTTGAGTATCTCCGCCAGTACCTCTACTTGCCCTCCAACATCGAGCCTGCTACTCACTACGAGCAGCGTGTTGTCGAGGCTACCTCGGGTGAGGGCAAGTCTGTTGATGCCCAGCCTCAGCTCGCCTAAGTTCGTTCTAATTATTTAACCGAAAAAGCATTTTGCGTAATCATTCTACAAGTGTACCCGACGCATGGGATATCGACTGCGTTAGCCTTTCATCATAAAGAAACTCATACGAGTTAGATGACACAGATATATTTCTACATCAGAGTGTCATAAATAGGAATCTGCATTTCAATGGACAACGTACAGCGAGCTACGATCCCGCTCAGGTGCTCAAGACTCTGTGATTCAGGTAGCAGCATGGGGCTGTGTTGACATATCGTCAATTAGGTCCAGGTACGCTATGGTTATCCAAATGATTCGATTTTTAATGCTTGTCTCAATGTCAACACAACATTTTAGTGCTCACTACCGGTGTCATCATCATGTAATCTACCCTGCGTGGTGCTAATGTCACTCTTCCGCGTCACGATGCATGATGCGCCAAGCCGATAACGAGCCCTAGAACCAGCATCATCCTACCAACACTTAATTTTTATTGAACTGAGAATCTAAGGTTCAGAGGAGGTAGTATAGTTAATTCCGCGACTTATTTAACATATGTAGCTGATAAAGCAGAGAGGCAAGGAAACCACGCACCAGTAATGCTTGCACACGAGCTCTCATCTCTACGCATAGGAAAGGACCCTAGCCACTTAGAAAATAATACATCTATCTAGTAAACAGATATAATAAAGACTTATCCATGCATGACCTGGTGCCTAGTTGTTGGACCGTAAGCATGCCTGACCCTCTTGACAATATTCCCGGACCCGACACTAGTTATGAGCGAACGGCTTTAGGTGGTGAGCCCTTTCAAACATACCACAGAGCTCTAGATAAAATTGGACTTTATTAGATGTTGCGAATACTATATATTGATATTCCTGTTTATACTTCTGTTTATGTGTGCAATCTCTAAGATCTTGGCTATATATGCTGTTCAAGTCCTTGTGGAATCGCGGCTTCATCCAAAATATTGGAGTTTGATGGTCCGTCGTTCTACCGTGGGCTGTAAATAGGAATGCTATTTTCTCGAAGGCATTTATTCCCATTTATGCGATAATAATGACTTCTGTCTCGTCAGTAATGCTGCTTAGGTACTTGAAACCGCGCCAGTTCTTATAGGGCCAACATTCCTATTAGCTAAGCGCGCATGTGTGGCTTTAATTCGAGTTGCTTTCTTATTGAGTGTGAGTCAGATCGGTGAATTCGAGGAATATAACGTATAGCATCGGTTTCCTAGCAATCGCTAGAATTTCCATTGTTTCTCACTAGCTTTGATTACAATATGACTTCGCCGATGAAACTTTACTTGGGCTGAATGAGATAATACTCGTATTCAATTAGTTCTTCTCTAGTTTGATATAACACTCTTTGTACTGTTCTGATTATCTGTGATACTGTTCGTGTTTGGCTCACATTCATTACCAATAATGCGGAACAGCTGCAAAAACGGTACCAATTGATACAAATATTCTCGAATAGAGAGTACGAACCAATTAACACCTTAGTTTAAACCCGTTCCACCTATTAGTGCTACTCACCGCGATTACAACAAATGTCCAATTTCAAACTAAACTCAAGTTTTCAGTATTCATCGAGAGATGTAAGCCTCGTTTCACGTTTCCGGCCCCAATTTATCAGTACCTATTCAGCTCAGAAAAGCACGTTATAGCTCTGAGCAGCAGTCTCTATCTCAAGACCGAGTCAGTGATTATTCTATCTATGGCTATTATACCACGCGGACTTAATCGACGAGGGGTTCGTAGTCTTCTGCACTGTATATAGTAAAAAATTCAATTGTGATAGGAATAGTGGAGCAAATACCTTGTTGTAGAAACCTCCCCATAGTAGCGATTCGAGACATAGCTATCGAAAGCTACCAAGAGCCGCTAGCAATAATTAAGTATTGTGCTTCATATTTGTTCTGATTACTAGATTTAGAAGATTAATACCTAGGTAGAAATATACAACCCTGAATAAACATCTAGCGGTTCGGGGCTAGGTCCCCTGACTCTGATCTACAGCCTCTGTCCTCGCCCTGAGAGCGCTGCGCCGCTACCCCAGTTGACGATGCCGGGAACTTACCCTCCCTAGCCTTGAAGTTCAAGACCCCTAACTCACACCGCCAGTGTGGTACGATGTACGGTCATGTTATTGTGGTACTAAGCTGCAATCACTGTCCCACACATTCAGGGCACGCAAACTAATTATAGATCAATATCACGGATCTTGTCTATTGTTAGTACTAGACTGGGCGCATCACGTTTGAACTGACCTTAGACTGCTCTGTGACCTATCATAGCTCTTAACAGACGTCTTCTCGTTCATTAAGAACTTCGAACGGCGAAAAGGAGCACCCAAGAGTAATAGCAAGGTTGTACCTGAGCAAGCCACTCGCAACAGGAAAGTTCATTGTTGTCTCAGCTCATACTCTTAGATCTGATACCGATATCACATTTGAAGAAGAAATTTGCGAGGTCTTGCTTCGATTGAGGGTACGTCGGCAGCTAAGCAAAAATATACGATCACGCAGTTTCCTTGTACTGTAACAGCTTGTTTTCCTTTTCCGGGGCGCACTAATCTACGCAATCGATCAAATACTCACTCGGACCTGAGCTAACACCTACTCTTCTCTGTTCAGTAATCATTTGATACTTTCTGGTTCATTGAATTGCGTGATATTTGATCAGAATTTGAATTAACACAGCCACTTTTATGCAATTTGAAACTTGCAATTAACTTCAAAGTGTAAAGTTCTCTTGTGTCAGCTTGATCTGGATTGTATCGGATCCTATTAGCACACTGCAAGCAAACTGAAAGAACGGGAATCGATCTGATAGTGTGATCTACTTGCGTCACTATGGGGCGCAGAAAAATTGAGATCGAGCCTATAAGGGATGAGCGAAATAGACAAGTGACTTTTTCCAAAAGAAAAGCTGGACTCTTCAAAAAAGCACATGAACTCGCCGTGTTGTGCCAAATTGATTTGGCATTGTTGGTTGTAGCTCCGGAAGGCCGAATTTTTGAGTATTCCACAGGAGCCTCAGCTACTTCCGTATATGAGAAGTATGAGCAATCCGAACGTTATGTGGTACTAAACCCCAGTGAGCAACGAAATCAACCTGGCGCCGATGCGAGTGTCAATGACAATTCAAGCGAGCATGAGAATAGCGAAGATGAAAGCATTGCGAAACCAACGCGCAGTCATGCTCGTAGTACCAGCAGTACGGGTCTTGAACTTCAACGTGCCACTTCTGGCAAGATTATGACAACACCTCAAAATACCATTCGTGGTTCCACCAGCCAAAACTCAAACGCCTCCAAGGGGTCCTTGGGCCTTATTCCGGTGACTATCGCCCCTAAACATGCAGCAGTTAATGCGACGCTTGCATCCTCTGGCTCGTCCGACCCAAGTCCAGCAGGCAATCCTGTCAAGCCACGTCTTAAAGTACATATACCGGCACCTGCAGAAGCTCCCTCAGCTCCTACGCAAAATGGCATCGTAGCACAGATTGGACAGGATGGAAGTAAAGGCCAACGTAATTGGAATCCTGCAACAGCTGCCACTGCTGCAGGTACAACTAACTCTGGAGACGGGGACGAGGCAGTGGCAAGCAGCTTAGCTCACATGGGAAATGCTTATGGTTTTCAGATTCCTAATAAACACCAGCAGCATCAGAATGAACTGCAGAGTCCTTCGTCCGCACTAGGAGTGCATCCGTTTCAGATGCCAGCATACCAAGGACAGCATTTTTACGCGTCTCAGGTTCCGCTGCACTACGGTCAACCAGCGTATGGTACGGTGCCTGCAAGATCGGCTACTTCACACGACCGCCTTGACCCAAACAATAACAATAGTGGCAGTAGTGACGGGAGCGGTTCAGGCGGAAGTAATAATAGTGGAAACAGCAACAACGGTGGAACTGGGCATGCTAACGCACAGAGTGCCTATGCCAACTCCCCAAGTAGCTATTTTCATGGACTCACACCACTTCAGTTCCACAATTTTTACCAACAATCAGCACTTGCCAAAAGCTTCGGATATGCGCACCCATCCGTGACCGCTTCACCGGTAGGGCCGGGCGTGCCAGCTGTCCCCGGATATCTTCCAGGACAGACTTCTGCGGCCGGTCCTAGTGGAACCACCGCTTCCGACTCAAATACAGATCAGAAGTATCCTTCATCCGCTCAATGGGGCCCTCCTACTACTCAAAGTGACCCGACTTTAGCTGCTGCCGCCGCTGCCGCCGCCGCTGCCGCCGCCGCTGCGCCAAAAGTCATTAATACTGGAGCTGTGCACCCTAATAATGGCAGTGGAATGGTTAGCGGTAATCGATGGGCACATTTCGGCCAATCTCCTCTGGCCTACTTCATGCCTCCTGGTGATCATAATCCACAGCGAGCGGAACCGGGTCCGATGACTGCGGCGATGCAGACAAGAATGATAAATGAGCTTCCAACAAGTCCATCAAATTTCTTCTCTATGGAGTGGAGTGTTTGGGATCCACATGGCGGTGCTGGTCCTGGGGTGGCACGCTGGACCCCCAATGTACCACCATCTCAGAATGAGCCAGCTCACGGGCAGCTGAGCACAGAATACGATGAGCAAAGGCAACCGAAAAGACGTAAAACGTAATTTAGCTAAAAAAAAAAAAAAAAATAGCCTACTGGAGTTTTGTACAGTATATAGCTTGCTACACTTCCTTGATGGCAGCCCTAGTCGAAGCGCTCTTCGACCACATAGCTGTGAAAATCTGAAACAGCAAATGTTGGACATCTCGTCAAGCAGCACTTATCCAGAAATTAAAATTACATTTGGATGCGAACCTGGGTGATCAAGGTATGATCAGACCAGCATAGCATCCTATTCACATATATCTGTACATTTCCCATAAATTTTGGATACTAGCTTTGAATTCAATTACTTTATATCGATACGAGCTTTCATCGAATCATCTTAGATGGATACGAGCTTTATGATCTTAAATCTATGTATCATTTAGATCCTGCTTTCGAAATATGCAGGGTATTATTATTCAAAGAACACTGGTGATAACTCAACTCCCACTGCTCCGAACAGTCGCAACTAGCCTGTCAATGGCTTGGTTGTACCATATAATAAACTGAGTATTTAATTATAGCTGCATTCCGCCAAACCCGGCATTGGGTCAGTAGCTCGTCACTCTTCAGCTCTAATTTGATCTAGTCAGCTAACTCCTTATGTAGATATTAAAGGATTCCATGGCTGAATATTCATCGCATGTATGTATAAATGCAGTCTCTTCTCAACCCCTAGCTGTTTGACCGTCGCGAGGATTGTTTCTCTCCGTGACATGCTTATTATTATTATTATTATTATTATTATTATTATTATTATCATTTCTCTCCGTTTGTCTCGTCCGCGATATGTATGTGTACATTGAGTGGGTTGTGCACACGGGCTGAGGGCTTGGTTTGTCATCATATCTGAGGCACTCTCCATATGTGAAGCCTGAAGGCTAGTCATCTTTTTCGCACCCAACGAGAATAGACCGTAAGTGGGAAGTGAAACCCAGGCCCTGGTCCCGGACTAGATCATCACCATAGCTGAAACTCCCTTGATTTTTTCACTCCAGAGACAAGATGGTCAAGCTCAACATTTCGTATCCTGCGAACGGCACCCAAAAGCTGATCAACCTCGACGACGAGCACCTTTCCCGTAACCTGTGGGATACCCGCATTGGCCAAGAGATCTCCGGCGAGCAGATCGGCCTTCCTGAGGGATACACTCTGAAGGTTACCGGCGGTAACGACAAGCAGGGCTTCGCCTGCATGCCCGGTGTTCTCGTGCCCGGTCGTGTGCGTCTGCTCCTTACGGAGCGTCACAAGGTCTACCGTCCCCGTCGTGATGGTGAGCGCAAGCGGAAGAGTGTGCACGGTGCTATTATGGGCCCTGACATGGCTGTGGTTTCCTTGAGCATTGTCAAACAGGGTGAGGAGGACATTGAGGGTCTCACTACTGAGCAGGTCCCTAGCCGTCTTGGCCCCAAGCGTGCTAACAACATTCGCAAGTTCTACGGTCTTTCGAAGGAGGAGGCCACCACTGAGGATCTCAAGAAGCTCGTCATCCGCCGCCCTGTGACCGGTAAGAATGGAAAGGAGTACACCAAGGCCCCGCGCATTCAGCGTCTGGTTACTCCCCGTCGTCTGCAGCACAAGCGTCGTCTGCGGGCCCAGAAGATCGCGCAGGTCCAGAAGTCTAAGGACGAGGCCGCTGAGTACGCTAAGCTGCTTGCCAGCCGTATTTCTGCTAAGAAGGCTGAAAAGGCCGAGGTCAAGCAGCGCAGAGCTTCTTCGCTCCGCAACTAATTTATAGTGCTATAACTTAACTCATTACACCTTGATCACCGTCCAGAGGTACACGTCCGACTCAGGCTCAGTCCAGTGCCTTATGTGCGGTAGGGGCTATGAAGTTGACTGCTGGTTATTTATCTCCGTGTCGCAGTGCATCACCCGGCATATTAATTAATCAAACAAACATCCACTAGTGTATTATTGAGCTAGTGAGGTGATAACGTAATCGAAGAAAACGTGATTGAACTAGATTCATGAAGTTATAAAATGATTTAATCACAATTTAGCGGAGATCTGTTCTGGATGGAAGTACAGGTCTACCGCATCCTGAGACATCGCCAGGCCACACTGGTATCCCAATCCCGCAGCTCCGTAATTGTGGATTATATTGAGGCCACCGGTTACTACCCTTTCGATCCGTGGACCGCCATCCCGGCCGGGTCTGAGCCCAGCACGCTCGTCGAGTACATCCAATGGCCCGTTTTCGAGTAGTCTCGGTTCTAGTGTGGACGTGCGAGCCATAATGGACTGAGTTTGAGAGCTGCTAGTGCCGCCAGTCCAGTCGCCCTTATCCAAATACCCTCCTAAAATAACGCGTCCATCACTATGTGGCCGCGGGATAATATAGGTGGGAGGGTGGCCGCTGCGACGAATGCTCAGATTCTCTTTAATCCAAGGTGCGCGAACGGTTACTACCTGTCCTCTAATAGGATAATTTGCGTGCACATCATTCAGGTCGCCCAATGAACCGGCCATCACACCTGTGCAATTGAATATAGCTGCAGGCGAAACAACACTAGCAGCGCGCGGTGCATCGGAGAGACTTGACAACTCCGCGCGCGTGAAGGTCACTCCTTCAGTGGCTAGATACTTCTGGAGAAACATCAATAGTCGCGGAGAGAAAAAGTTAAACGTCAGGTAGCGGATACCGAAAACGGCGCCTCGTGCCTTTAAATCATTTTTGTCAGTAATAACTTCGAAGTCATCGAGGTATTCCTTGTAGCTGGCGATAGTTTCCGCACCGATTGGCTCGTCGAAATATTCGATCTGAGGCAACCTGTCGATACCCGCCGCTTCATGCTGACCTTTAAACTTATCAAAGAATTTCTTGATCATTGGGTAGCTTATACGGCAGAATCGGACTATACGAGCATCATTTCCACCAAAGGCACAACTAAAATGCGCTCCTGCGATGGGGCTTGTGTATTCAATGTTGAGATCACCAGGCATGTGCTTGGCAACCACAGTTACATCTCGAGCCAAACCCGCCTCTGTCAGGAGGAATGTTGTCCATAGTCCAATAATACCAGCACCAACTACTATGATTCTCCCCATGTTTTTTCTAACTATCTGTGAAGTATGGGATGTAGGCGAGATAGATCTATGAGTCACACGTAGGGTGAACATCCCGTATTGTTTATATAGGGTAGCTGGGGCTATCTATAGAGATGGGGTTATCTAGGCGGCGGGACACCGGAGTCATTTGATATACATGTGAATGGAATGTGTTTACAATTATATATATAATCTAGCTCAAGGATCGCGCACTTGAAGTACCTTCGCTGTTTTAGTTATTCTGACTAATTCTTGGTTCAGTCAGATACCGTTTACAAAAGAAAATACCGTTTACAAAACAAAATACCGTTTACAAAACAAAATACCGTTTACAAAACAAAATACCGTTTACAAAGCAAGATGCCGTTTACAAAACTAATCTGTGGTAAGTATAAAGTCGTGCAATATATATTAAAGTAGCGTGCTCGCCCCGCCCCGCCCCACCACCATCGGCACGCTTACTGCTTGAGATTGGGCTGCATAATGATTACACGGGTAAACGCGACTAGACTTACCCAGCCCTAGTCAGAGATGGCCAATTCACCTGATTTAGAGCCTACAAGCTCACATCCTTTCACCCACCATTAGAGAATCACTGCTCAGGGGGCTGGAACGAGATCAACGTAACCAAATTATCGTTGTGACAATTGGTTTACATGAACGACGATCTGGCGCGATTCCCTACTCCATTGGAGGCATTCGGCCAAAGGCGTCCTCAGCACACTGCTGCAGCATTCGACACACCTTCAGAAGTCCCTGTGCCGCCAACACAGCAACGATTTCGTGAAGAAAAGCAACGACAAAGCCCAAGGCACACTCTAGAGCACCACAAGCGTGTGCAACGCCAACCCTTTGTGAACGAGTCTCAGACGAGCTCTCAGAAGCAATTCTCATATCAGAGTCAAAAACAGTACCCACTCCCTGACCAAACATCGCAAAATCAATATTACAGTCAATCTCAACCTAGTGCCTCAAGTACAAGCCGCGAACGTGTACCTTCAGGAGGCCGGAAACAACAGTACGATCAGCGTCATACGCAGAATCAGCCGAATCGCTTTGCTCCGCAACATACGCCTACAAAAGCTTCTACTCAACAACAGATACCTATCAATCAGCAGTCTATTCAAAGGCCGTCAAACCATCAACAGCTGATCCCTCCACAACAACACCTGCAGCATCTGCAGCAGTACCCGCAAGAGCAGTACCAACAGGCTCCCTATATGCCTCAGCAGATTTCACAGCAGCACCCGCAGCAGACTCTTCAGCAAATTCCTACCCAAACGTCACCGACGAATACTGCACAGCAGGCACAAACATCCGTTGCTCAACATTATTCTCCCCGAGTGCCCTCACAGCCGGAGATGCAAACTGTAGATCAGCAAATGCAGCAGTTTCGTATACAGGCCCCGTATCAACAACAATACCAATCACCTCAGAATACTCCACCCAAAAAGATGACTCAATCTAATCAAAACACCCCTACCAGCCAGCCCGGGTCCCACAAAGTCGCACGCCGCCCAGTTGCACCTCTTCCTGTTCACCCTGGCCGGCTTCCCAGCTCTGAGAGCAGACCGACTACTCCTAATACACCAGGAACACCTGCGACTCCACAAGTAGCACCGGATTTGCGATCTCTTTTTGATGGCGTGGATAGACACAAGCGAGGTTACTTAACAGAGCATGAGTTGAGCAAGGCTCTAGTCAATGATGACTACACCCTCTTTGATGCTCACACAGTACGGCTTATGATGAAAATGTTTGACCGCGATGATGACGGAGCTCTCTATTTCGCTGAATTTGGCCAGTTGTGGAAGTACCTTCATGATTGGCGACAGGTATTTGGACGTTTCGATACGAGCAAAAATGATTCAATCAGCTTGGACGAATTTAAGCGCGCACTTGCTGCATTCGGTTACAATTTAACTGAATCCACCCAACTCTTCATGTTCAATGCGGGCTCTAAGTTGAATCGGCAGGGGCAGCGCGAAATGTCGTTCGACATGTTCGTTCAATCGTGTATCAGTATCAAGTCCATCACAGATACGTTTAAGAAATATGACACGGACCGAGACGGGTATGTCACCATGAGTTTTGAAGACTTCTTGATAGAAACAACTAAGCTCCACTGATGTATAGATAGATAGACATGTCCAGCTTTATTGTTATGGTTATTATGGTTATTTGTTCCTATTAGCACGAGATATTAGTATGGCTTTGTAACTTGTGGTCGGGGAGACTACTCATTGACCTTACGAGGTCAAATCGGTCCTCCATATATTTTAGATGTAGATCAAATTATCAACATCTGCAGCTTAATTACCACCCACACACACCGTGGAGATGACTAACCCTACGCTCACTTTATGACCATAAGCACGAACCCCCGATAATAATAGCATTATAGCATTCAATGTCCTCTTCTCAAGGATCAAGTTCTACAGGCAGGACGCAAGAGCAACCACAACAGACTTCCCGCTTGGAGGGGCGTCTTAGACTTGTGGGACATGAAGAATCACCTCGTAGACAGGTCCAATGGACTGAAGACACAGTTGATAATGAGAACATGAATCTGAAGAAGTCTAAGATCTGCTGTATCTTTCATCCAACAAAGGAATTTGGTGAGTCAAGTGAGGAAGATTCGGATTATTCATCGTCATCATCTGAATCTGAGTCAGACTCAGATTCAGAGAATGAAAATCAGCCCGTACATTCACACTCACACTCACATTCGCATTCGCACCGGCGGCCCAGACCCAACGCGTACGAGCGTAAGCCTCGAATCAAGTAGGGATTGGTGTAGGCTATCTATTTATTTATTATCGTACCACTCTCTGCCTTGTTTATTACTGACTCTGACGGCGAGAATTCCCAGGAAGCTGATGGCGCTCAATGACTCCCTTGATTGTTGACACCAAGTAGGCGCTTGATGTAAAATAATGTTTGCGTACCGATACACGCGATCTATACGCACTGCGGGCTTGTGATGGCGATGGATTAAGCCGACAATTAGAGTACTGATAATTTGACACACAACTTGATATGCGCAAATATATTTGACAACTGTCTAGCAAGAAACTGGCACCTATCTATCTCAACGACCCACGTACCGTTTACCGGCACGGCCGACTTTAGGGCCACGCACGTTACGAAACTGCGGAGATGCCTGGTGGCGGATATCGCGAGGTATTTCCAGGAAATGATGGTGGATCCATGCTAACGTATCCAGGGCTGAGATGATTAGTGGCTGCAACACAGGCATGGTAGCTGCGTGATTTTTTATTAGACGCACGTGGATCAATTAGATAAAGATTGAAAGCAATAATGAAGATACCAGAATTGGGAAATTCAAGTGATCTATATATACTTGATAGTCATCCGAAAGTCTCATTTTTTTGGCATTGACGTTCGACCGATACAGCATGATCTGCCCTTTAAAGCTAAAAAGAATTACCTCATTAGGACTGGCAGTAGAATAAACCTGGCGTGCTTCTTTGCATCAAGGCGTGCATGAATCTAATGCCGCATTTACACAGGGTCTTCCGTTGGCATTAATTTAAAAAAAACATCGAGGCTCCAATCGGGGGAAGGGGGAGTCACAAGAATAGGGTATATAGTCTCGCGTGGGTTGAGCGTTCCGCTCTCTCGAGACCTTTGAAATATCGACTGTTCAAGCCTTTGTGGGCTCTAGCATTCCATAGCATTATTAATTCTTGATAAATACAGTGCCGGCACATATTTTGAAATCTTTTGAAATTCTAATTCCTGCTTTGTTCAGGCTACATTTTCAACCCTAAATGGGCTGGACCTTGAGAGTAGCGCTGTGGTTTGCAATGGAGTGAAAATGACCGTTGCTAAATCAGGGTCGATTTAGGGTAGCTCGCCGAGACGCGGGGTCGTGACACCTGACAGCCGATGTGTGTGAGCAATGCCACGCGAAGGAGATAGATAGCTCATGGATCACGCAAACCTATCAACGCCGCATTTGATATAACCTCACGCATGCATAACTATTGCTCATGTAGACGCACACATGACCCACTGAGGCATTTTCTGGCCAACGGTATGTTCAAAAGCCGCACTGTGGCGTCTTTTGAACCCTTTCGCCATCGATCTCCTAATGGCTAGACAGAATCGTGACTAGATTATGGTAAACCATCCTGGGTGAGAATAAGGATCGGACCACTAATGAAAAATCAAGCATTTCTAGATGTATAACACAGCATCCACTCAAAAATCTTAGATAGTCTCGCTTCTTTCTCTACGTGACATGGCTTCCTTGCTTGATGCCACATGCTTAATTAGACCTGGCCCACTACTAGCCCTCACCATCCCACTCTCTAAAATAACGTGACGCTTGCCTCGCAGACACGGATGAAATAGTCGACGAGCGATCGGCCGTATGCTTTTGGAATCGCTAGCATGTTCAAAAAGAAAACAGGCTTTGAAATCCTGATGAACATTCCATTTGGACACGATCTACTAAGGGGTGCGTGCGGCGTGTTTTAGCTTTAAAAAATTATTCTCGAATTACACATCGCAGCCATTTGAGCATTGTTTCAATTGCCCTGTCCGCAGTTTCGATGGGCTGATGCCTAACCCGGCTCGCGTATATGGCTTTTAACGACGCCCAACCAGCCTATTCCATGCAGGACTGTCCCAGGCTAGCGAACTACTATATGAAGTTGGGCACGGGACGCAGCGAGGTTCGGGCAGCACGTAGCTGCCAGCCGTTCAGCTAGAAGGCCGTTGAGGCTAGGGTGAATGAGGCTCTTAGTCTGTTACTCAGCGCATGTGATATCCCACAACCCCCCCAGTGAATGCTCTCTATATAGAACGGTGCGGGACTTCTCATCACCTCAGAACACCTTCACCGGTAGCTCAGAGCGGTACGACTAACGAATACTGCTAGACACCCCTCCCAGAACTCAGGAGTTTACGTGTGTGGTTTGATTTATATCGAATCGTATTAGGTTCAAGCTTTAGGGTGCACAAATTGAGCGTTACTGGTCGGATATACCTGGAGTCTTGATCTATTTCGTCATATCCGTGTTGAACAGACAATCTCTGCTAATCCTCGTATCTTGCATTTTTGAGTAATAGGCGAACTTCTGCTTTGAAATCTAAGATCCCGCTCTCGTTCAGAGACTTGCAATTTTCTTGGGTACTGAGTACGCAGTTGGGAAAGTCCTGTGCCACTCAATCAATATTCCGAAACTTTCCGTGAAGCCAATTCGAGTCGATACTTTTCTTCGAATCAACAACTCTCCGTAGTCCGTTCTGATCTATTAGCATGTTTGCGAAATACTGCAGAGACAAACCTGCCGACTCCGGCCCGATGCCTAACGATGCTTTGCCCAATCAATTTGATGCGGGACGCCGCACATCTGTTAGCGCAGAGTGCTGGAACACGGCATTCCATGCCCAGAATTGTGGTGCAACTGCGCGCCAACCTTCCTTTTCAATGCCTGTACCACAGAGAGCTACGAGCGTCCCGGCCGTATCACCTGTGGATCTCGGTAACAACATTAGCTCTTCAGGAAATGTGCCACAACTTTCGCGACTGCAACACTCGACCCTCAACTCGAACTCTGCCTACGGTAAAGTTATAGGCAATCGCTCGGGCAATAGCAGTGCGAATCGTAGTCGTAGTGGCAGCGTTCGGGACAGTGATACGGATAGTAGACGCTCTTCTGGTGCTCGCAGTCCTCAGCACGGTGCCTCAGCCTCCCAGCTGGCTGCAACTGCTGGTAGCAATGTTCCCAAGATCCCGGAGAGCATGCCAAGAGCAAGCCACAAGGTACGTGAAAAACATGAGAACGATAGTGAAATGCCAATTGAAGGTGAGGACATACCAGTTCTCGAAATGTATTCCCATGGCACAGCATATCCTGGAAAGCTTATGCATGCCTCCTATCATTTTTCAGGAGCTCAATCTGAAGATGGAGGAAATCCTGGCCTCAAGATGCGTGAGCGTGCAGAACAGACACTTCGACGTATGATTTTCTTTGAAGATCTAACTGAGAGTCTGATGTCACAAGTCTTAGACTCCATGCAAGAGCGCTCTGTGGGTGCTAACGAAAATATCGTGTCGCAAGGTGATGAAGGCAACGAACTATTCGTCCTTGATCAGGGTGAAGTTGAGTACCTCGTTGACGGCAAGCTATTCGGCCGTGCGACCCCAGGTGCTGCCTTTGGAGAATTAGCTTTGCTTTACAACTCTCCTCGTGCGGCTACCGTGCGCAGCGTTACTCCGTGTCACCTGCTAACACTCGACCGGCTCACTATGAAACGGATCACTGTTGCAAAGCATACCTATAAGCGCCTGCATTCACAAGAAGTTTTTACTCACATTGAGGTATTCGCTGACCTTCCTTCAGCGCTCCAATTGAGAATCGCAGATGCCTTGCACCCTGTAAGCTACGCCGAAGGTGACGTTATTATTCGCCAGGGTGATGTTGGTACAGAATTTTTCCTTATCGATGAGGGCACTGTCGATATCATCACCAATGGTGAAGCTGTCGGCCGACTAGGGCCTGGTTCTTATTTTGGCGAATTAGCGCTCATCTATGACACGCCTCGAGCTGCAACAGTGAGGGCGGCTTCGAAGAAACTGAAGCTTGAAGTCCTCAGCTCTGATGGTTTCGCGCAACTTATCGGAGCTGACCTCGTTGCCGAGCTCCGTAAACGTGACCCTCGCAACAAAGACGGCGCGAAAACGACTGGAGATGCCAGTACAGGCTCCGGAATTGCTCCTGCAGATGCGAGTGGAAACATTTCTTTCGTTAGTAAAGTTGAGGCCACAAGCACTACTCCTGAGGTAGGCGCTCCAGTGGAGTCAGGGATCTCCCTCACGCAGGCGGTTCCCATTACTAAAGGCGCTCGCCCCATCGCTACGTCGCTGCCAGCATCACCACAGCAATCTCAATCTCCAGACCAGCTGCCGCTCCCCCCGCAGAAGCATCAGAAGAAATAGGGACATCGATCGTGAGACGATTGGATGATTTTTCATGAGATCTTCTTCTGCGGTGGGCAATATATTGCATTCCCCGTATTACATTCCCTCTATATCCTCGTCCGAATCCCGGTCAGAAGTCAGCATTTTTTTACGAGCTCAAAGTAATTTGAAGAGAGTTAGTATCGTAAATTTAGTTTCAGGTATAACAAAATAAGCCATAGAAGGACTTTAAGATATATTTCACTGAAAAGTGGTCAACATATATATGTACCCTTCAAGCAAGCATTATCATAGAATGTGGTGAGAGAAGGGTGATGCGTTGTTGTCTTAGAGGAAGCAATCAGACTGTAAGCAAGTTGATTTATTTATATGAAGAGGGGAAAATTTGACTTCCTGTGCGTGCCTAAAACTACGTACAAGCTCTAAGAGAGAACATGGAAGGGGTCCACATAAATTTATAAACTTATTAAATTGCTAGTTCAAGTTATCATGAAATGAAGCAACATAGAAGCCTGGTCATGATCAGATCGGAAAATACGAGTCTGGTATTGGATAATCGATAATAATGATTATTTGCAAATAATATTATATCGCCCTTAGGTTCTTGGGTTTAGATAAAAGTATATGCATTTGCTGCCTATCGATTTCTCTCAAAACAGAACCGCGATGTGATTCTTCTCAGCTACGAAATTCTCTTCATATACATACTCAAAAAAAGTAGTTGCGCTCAGATACTGGAAGTATATACATAAGACTAAATTAATGGACTGTACTTGATTATCAGCGCTAGTATTATCCATTCCGGCTATCGAATCATATAGCTTATTGTTATTGGCCAATCACGGAGAGAAATATCGCCCACGGCAATTTAGCCGCGCCGCCCCACTCCATGATGCACTCCTGGGGTATGCATGCCAGATGATTAAAATAATTCAAACAGATAAAACTTAGTAAGTACCTCGTGCATATATCATCCAAGCAGTAGTTGTGGATGCAACAACCAAAGGGCCTGCAAGACCTTTTCCCAACTTTGCAGTCCCAAAAATTAGCCATTCCGCCAAAAAATGGAGACCCGCAATAACATAGGTACTGAGTGCAATGTCATAAACTGCGGGTACGTTTAGATGCCATGCGGCAACAAATCGTACGGCTGCAACAACTAAAGTCCAAGTCCCGAACGTACGATTGCTCAGAGCAGTTACTTCCTGGGGTTTAGCGGAATAAACACGTTGCGTCAATGAAAGATCACCTAGATAGCTCTGGGCAGAGTTAAATACTGATACTGCAGATACGAACAGCATCCATTTGGGCAACACACACGGGGGAAGCATGCGGCGGCAGGTTGTGCCGCTCGAAACCCCCCGCCATATATATAATATGGAGATGAGGGTCTGTTAGGGTGGCATAATCGCTTTGCCCTATAACAGCAGGGACTTAGCATATATATATCGTACTTTTGATATTTGGATATTCGCATTTTGAAATAAAAACAAGTTAAGAGGATTCATTCGTCGGAAACCTATCATACCCTCAGCTAAATGCAGAAGATGCAAGTATATAACCACCGTTGAATAGTCAACGATTCCACTTCAAAGTACTTTTGCCTACATGATGACAAAAGTGTGCAATATCACCACAGGCTTATCACTTATGTCAACACAGAGACAAGTTTTATTTGATTGTGATATTACTCGCAGTGCTCTTCATTTCCTTTCAGGTCCAAAATACCTCCCTCCTCGATCTAGACATTAACACCCTTGCCCCTAGCACTAACAGCACTCACCACGCGTCACTCACGTTGAATCTGACGCGTACCAATTACATTTAAAAGCATTTTGGAACACTTGTGCTCTCATGTCGATTGTTTCATTATTGAACGTGACTGTGCTGAACAATCCGGCTCGGTTTATGGACCCCTATGAGTTCGAAATCACATTCGAATGCCTCGAGCCGTTGCAAGACGATCTCGAATGGAAGCTTGTGTACGTTGGTGCATCTAAATCCAGCAAGCACGATCAAGAACTAGACTCATTGCTAGTTGGACCGGTACCGCAGGGTGTAAACCGTTTCGTTTTCCAAACGGATCCGCCGAACCCAGAGCTAATCCCTCAAGATCAGCTTGTGAGCATCACGGTGATGCTGCTGAGTTGCAGCTATCGCGACCGTGAGTTCGTTCAGGTTGGGTATTATGTGAATAACGAATATGATACCGAGGAACTCCGTGAAAACCCCCCTACGGGTCGGGTTGCACTGGAACACGTTGTTCGTAATATTCTCGCCGAGAAGCCGCGCGTAACCAAATATAACATTCCATGGGATTCCGAGGAGACAGAACAGTATCCTCCCGAGCAACTGGATGCAGATGCAGACCTAGATGCAGACGAAGAAACGTATGGCAATGAAGAAGATGACCAACGCGATGAGATGATTGACCAGGTGGAGGCGGGTGATGTCGAGGTAGATGGCGAAGAAGCTGCAGATGAAGACGCAGATGAAGATGAAGATGAAGACGCGGATGAAGACGCAGATGACGATGACGATGAAGTTGAAGATGAAGATGAGGCTGAAGATGAGGCTGAAGATGAAGTTGATGAAGAAGAGGGCGAGGATGAGGATGAGGATGAGGATGATGAGAACTCGGCCCGCGAAGAAGAGGACAAAGTTGAAGATAGGCACGATGATCCAGAAAATCTGGCCGCATCCAACGATATGTAAATTACTAAATAGGCAACATTATATTTATTCAATTGCTTTGTGCTCGTGCAATCTCGGTAAAATTGCAACTAAGCCATACTGCTTTGATTTGATGTGCGTGTATTTCTGTTGGGTATCACCAGACCATATTTCCATTATACCCTATACCTAAGGATATTCGGGTCACACACGTTGTGGAGGACGGTTGCCATGGCCGATGAGCTCCGACGTGCCACAATACCGCGCAATGGCGTTAAGAATCAGGTTATAGACTCAGAGCTCAAGCGAGCTCCTGTTGGCAGGCCTCCGCGAAAAGACTCACAAGGGTCTGGAGCGGCCAATGGAACCGTACAAGCTCAGAATGGATCGGACGAATATCACCGGCGACCTCATACAGTCCGCCGTTTAAAAGGCCCCCTTTTCACGAATGATTTGAAGGCCTTGTTGTATGCCTTTGGTGATGTCGACAATCCGTATATCGAGACCGTGGGTGTTTTAGAAGATATTCTGCAGGAGTACATCTTTTTGATCTGCCAGGAAGCTTCGCGCATGGCACGAGCATCTGGCCGGGCAAAAATCAAAGTGGAAGATTTCAAATTTGCCCTTCGGAATGATCCGCGCAAACTCGGGCGAGTTGAAAAACTGTTGGTCTTGCAGAAGGAATTTGACGCAGCTCGCAAGGAGTATGATTACTCTCGATTGGAGGGCAAGAATTTAACGAAAATGCTGGATTAGCGAACAATTGCTATTTCAGTGGATCACTAGAAACAAGTGAGTATACTACATAACTCGTAGACTTTAATTTAATAGCGCAGAGTGCATCTATTCACTCAATGTGAGAGGCATCTCTGTTAGGGTGTATTTCATGACTTCAGTGTTTCACTTTGACTGTGGAGCTCCGGAGTGATGAACATCACGAGATAAACGGCGTAATTGAGGTCTAACAATTGCTTTTAAGGGTCCGAGAAGCAATAACCAGCTCACCGCCATTCCAATCAGCGGGTAGTAATAAACAGAGTTCCAAGCCTCAAAGGCCGGACGTAAGTCAAGCAGTATAAATGGAATAGCACCAAAGCACAGAGTACTTTGCACAACGATAACAGAGACAATGTCGTAAAGAGGTTTGAGACGTGAACCCACAAAAACAGGTCTAATAGTGTGGCGAAATACACGCCCAAACGTTTGGTATGCTGCTCCTAGTATAAACGTCAAATAATATCCAGGACGAGTGCCGTGCCAAATTGCGGACGTCAGAAAAGTGAGGAACGTCGAGCGCACACCTGGTTTCATACCAGCAGGTGTCACGCGCACGTAAACATAATTTCGCAGCCACCACGATGTCAAAATATTCCACTGACCGAATAAAGCGTGGTAACTCTGTGCCGTTTCGACAACCCAAGGTGAAACATTGTGTGTCCGATCCCAAAGACCACCCTTTTTTGCATTCTTACCAGATCCAGGTCCATTGAAGCCTAATCCACTGTGAATACATGCCGCCTCGGACAGGAGCCATGCCGCATAATATTTCGTCCGGAAAGCAACTCCAACAACATAGAGAACAGCGATTCGGCCAAAAATTCCTCGCTCTAAATACCAAGTGCGTGTATAGAACCTCGAATCGCCCGTGATTGTGCCAGCCAGTGTGTAGAGAATAACCCAAAAGCTACCTTCACCAAGTTTTGCAGCTAACGCGCGGCGTTGGCTCGATCGTAGTTCGGGCGTGATCGGAGTAGAAAATTCGCGGAGATTATCCAACCAAGAGTTATAGCCTGCAAACGTCTCGAAAGGGCCGGTAAGTACAGTAGGAAAGAAAAAGCACCATGATAGGTACCGCAGAAACGACGGTCGCTGGCCGGCTACCAGCCTATCAAGCTGTTGTTGTGATGATAGTTCAGTAATACTCCGTGTTCCGTCATGTACGTCCCATGCATAGGATGTCAGCTTCTGCACCAAGATCATCTGTGATCCAGAAATGCCGATATTGTTGATATAGTCACCACCGCTGAACTGTTCTCCAATATGAGTCATCATCATCAGCGTCATCTGGATAACGAAATTGACCTGAGGCATGTACCTATGACTTGCTGCCACATGAGCAAACACATATGTGAATAGTGCACAGCCCATCAACTTGAGTGTACCAAGTGTCAGGTGGAAAATCCCGATGAGATAGTAAACACCAATAGACAGAATGAATGCTTCCCGAAATTTGGGTAGAGTGTGGGGAATACGCTTGAATATCGAGCTTAACGGGAAAGACGTCACAATGCAGAAAGCAACGCGCAGCACATCTGCGCTGAGACCCTCCAGCGGAGCACCAGGTGCAGTCAGTCCTGTGAATGAAAATGAGCTAATAGAAATGTTGCTAGCTGCTGAAACCATTTTATGCCAGAGTCTGTTTCTGCGAGAGAGATTCTATTAGGTAGGGTCTGGTTGTTTATTACGTTTTCAGTTTGTCTCTCTTAGAGGCACACTCTGATTGTACACCCAGTCGCAAGCACCCTTGCTTGTTTGATTATTCGCTTGTCGAGCGACACGTAGCTTAGTCTCGGCCTCTAGACCGTTGTAGTGTTACGAAGCTGGGGGTGGTCTTGGGTAGTGTCTCGAACCTACCGCCCTGGCACACACACTAGGTGGTTCGGGACAGTTTGCTTCGCGGCGTTTGGGATTCGGCTCAAGCATGCTCCATTTTTCAAATTTCTTTCATCAGAGCTTGCCCTCAAAGAACTGTTATTCTGCTTAATTTAAGTATCTCATTTGAATTATCGCCCCTCATCGTAGCGCATCAACGGCATCATACGCTCGAGAGTTCACATAAAAAGGCATGAATTAATATCGAGCACAGACACCAATACGTGGTTATTAATGTATTTAGATGCAGCTTTTCTGAAGACACAGAGCCGTCTCATGTCTCGCTCACGGCGCTGCTAGGGGCCAGAACTCGCTCTTGCTAACCCTAATCACACCATTGTCTTCAAGGCTGCGTCGAGTCATAGGACGGACTAAACGCACAAGTTTATAGGTGTCTATTTTCTTGCACTGTGATAAAAGCAAAGAACCATAACTTATCTCCGATTGGAATCTTAAAATTCAAGGAAAGTGATCATACACATGATTCAAATGCAAGCAAGTGTTTTGGCCCGTGCCGCTCCAATAATGGCACGTCATTTCTCAGCCTCGTCCGCGAGGAATAAAACCGCCATCATGCTTATGAATATGGGCGGTCCTGCAAAGGTTGATCAAACATATGACTTCTTGCTCCGCCTTTTTAGCGACAGAGACCTGATCCCTTTGGGTCCTGGACAAGACTACACTGCAAAGTTCATCGCTTGGCGGAGATACAAGACTATCGAAGCGCACTATGAAGAGATCGGTGGAGGCTCGCCGATTCTGCGGTATAGTGAGGCTCAGGCATCAAAAGCCTGTGCACTTCTTGATGATTTGCATCCGCAAACAGCACCTCATGTCCCCTATGTCTCCTTCCGATATGCCCACCCGCTTACGGAAGAAACATACCAGCGAATGCTGGATGACGGAATCGATCGAGCGGTTGCCTTCACCCAATACCCACAGTATAGCTTCAGCACAACACGAAGTAATGTGAATGAGCTCCATCGCGTGGCTCGAAACTTGGATCCTGAAAATCGCATTAAGTGGTCGTATATTCTGCGCTGGCCGACTCATCCTGGGTTTGTTCGCACTGTTTCTCGTCACATTAAGGCGGAATTGGCCAAATTTTCCCCGGAATCGCGCGACAATGTAATGATTTTATTCAGCGCACACTCGTTGCCGATGACAGTCGTAAACAGAGGTGACCCCTATGTAGCTGAGGTTAGCGCTAGCGCTTATGCCGTGATGCAAAATCTGCGATTTTCCAATCCATATAGGGTGACATGGCAATCCCAAGTTGGTCCTCAGCCTTGGTTAGGCGCTCAGACTCAGCGTGCTATTCAGACCCTCGAAAAGCAGCCAAATTACGCAGGTGTGGTTGTGGTTCCAATTGCTTTCACGTCAGATCACATTGAAACGCTGCATGAAATTGACATAGAGATGAAGGACGAAGTCAAACGGCCAGACCTACTGCGTCGTGCTGAGTCGCTCAATGAAGACCCTGAGTTTATCGAAGCTCTTGCGGACATGGTCGTGGAGCATCTGGATAGCGATGTCGAAAAACAGGTAGCCAGTGGCATGGCAGCCCAGCCCGTTTTCACGGCGCTCAAGTGATGCTTGGCACAATACAGGTGGCATTAAGTGGTTAAATTGGAGTAGATAAGTCATGTATTACCTAGAATATAATGCATTATTGAATTGAAATTCAAGATTTATTGAAGCCGACTGCCTTGATAGCAAGGGCTTGGATGTAGATACATGTGAGGGTCCAGAGTATCGATTACCACGAGAATATATAGAATAGAAAATTGTAAAATCTTGTCACAAGAGCTCGCCTCACGATTCACCCCCGAGTCTAGACAAATCGACATTAGGCTTTCCCAACAATGGGTCCGGTTTATCTGTCATGCCTTATCGGCTTGATTACGCCTTGGACATAATTGCAGTAGAGATGCTGAATATCTCCAGTCATACGTATCACCTGCAGATGCACCGATAAGTACCAAGTATAATCTGCACCGCCCCGCCCTGCTTAACATAGCCCGTTCTGCGTGCATGTTGTGGTACTTGCATGACACTATCTAAGGGTAGGGTAGAAACTTTCAAGGTGATCCAGCTATTGTCGCCTATCAATTCGTTCCTACGAGAAAGGGCGTAGGGTTTAATAAGTATTGGTTCATTTGTCAGAGATAGCGACCTTATCAATGCGGTTTAGCTGCGTTGCGCACCCTCACACTTCCGGAGATGGGCCGTGCTTCGACTGTCCGCGGGGATAATGTAGATCGGATAAGCCGCGCATCCAGGAAGAATCATTCTGTTAGACACAAAAAAAATAGATATTCTTGAGCGAGATTATTCAAAATTAAATGAAAGTAAGTGAAGCAATCATCCGCAGGTCATTAAATTTGTTTGAAACAAAGCGAAACCCCCTAATCAATGGCTGTGAGCAGTTTAGCGGGCTTTGCAAAATGTCGCCGCCAGCAGCCCTCGAGTTTGAGCCTTTGAACCTAAGACCTATGGCCCTAAACATGTGATGAGGGTACGGTTTGTTCTAGATACAGGGCTGCCCTAGTTTTCAATTTCGCCCTGATGCTTGAACCCCTCGAGATCTGGCTTAGTATGCCCTTGCGAGCATACTGCCTCCGTCTCCGGAGCACTACAGTCATCACTGTGAAGAGATAACCCTGGCCACCACACACCCCAGCCCCCGAAGTGCAGATTTCCAAAAAATCTTAGAAAGCATTGTCCGAACTATTTATTTAAGTGCAAGATCTCGAACCTTTCTGATCGAACCGGCAGTGTCAACTGAATTGGCAGCTATTCATTCAAGCTTCTATACTCTTCTGTTCTTAGTGACAAGTGACCAGCTGGCAAGAATATACGGCAGTATTGATACATTTCGGTAAATTGGGCTGTTTCATCTGTTTATTCTCCTTATACTCTTGCACTCTAACAAAAAAAATCGATAGAGCTTGACCCACACTGATATAACTTTACGACAACACCTCCAACAATGTCTACTGAATTCCAGCCGCAGAAAAATATCATCGCTCAAGAGGAAGAGAAGGCCAACTACTCTCGCTCTAGCAGTGACCGTGAGGTCGGAAGCTTAGTAGAAGATGACCGAAAACACTCCCGCAATGTCTTCCAGCGTCTGAACTACTATATGGAGCGTCTTGGTGGTGAAACCCAAGGTATCGAGCGTATCCCGGAGGACCAACGCCACGATGAGTCCTTCTTGGATACTGCCACAATGTGGGCTGGTGCTAACACTGTCATTGCCGCATATGCTCTGGGAATGCTCGGGATTACAGCGTTTCACATGGGTCTCAAAGACTCAATGGCCGTGATCATTTGCTTTGCGGTTCTCGGGGCCCTTCCTGTGGCCCTGCTGTCAACATTTGGTCCACCGACAGGGATGCGTCAGATGGTGCTGAGCCGTTACTGGTTTGGAAGCATAGGTGCCCGTATTTGTGCCTTGTTAAACGCTCTCACCTGTATTGGATGGAGTTCAGTTAACACAGTGGCGGCAGTTAACACTCTTCAAGTTGTTAACTACCAAAATTACTCGATCCCTTCGTGGGCTGGCATTTTTGTGATCGCAATGGTATCTTGGGTTATCGCGCTATGTGGGTACAAGTTCGTTCACATTTACGAGCGTTACGCTTGGATCCCCAATATGCTAGTTTTTTTTGTCATCTGCATCTGTCTTGGCCAAGATGGGTTAATGGATTGGGGTACCATGAGCTCAGGATCTCTTGAGGCCGGTAATGTGCTGAGCTTTGGTGGCACAATTTACGGCTTTGCCGCCGGCTGGGGACCTTATTCCTCGGATTATACGTGCTATAAGCCCAAGGATACAAACCGTTTGAAAGTTTTCCTCTACATTTGGGTGGCCGCCAGCGTCAGCTGCATAGGTCCCATGTTGATTGGCGCTTTCTCAGCTGAGCGCTGCCTGACGAACCCTGACTACAATCAGTTCTACAATGACAAAGGGACCGGAGGTCTGCTCTGGAAAATCTTGGTTGAAGGCAAACTCCACGGTTTTGGTCAGTTCTGCATGGTTATCCTGTCGCTGTCTACCATTGCCAATAATGTGCCGAATTTGTACACATTTTCAGTCTCGGCACAGGCCGTTCTACCCTGGTTTGAGAAAATTCCCCAGTATGCTTGGGCCACTGCTATTACTGGTGCCTCGATCGGCATTGGCATTGCAGCTATTTCTTCCTTCGAGAAGTATCTTGGTGACTTCATGGATATCATTGCCTATTGGATCTCATTCTACTACGGTATCGTTCTCGCTGAACACTTGTTCTTCCGCCGCAGTTACGACAACTATAACATCGATGCATACAACTCATTCCCACGGTTACCGTTTGGAATTGCAGCGATTTTTGCAGGTTGCTGTGGTTGCGCCGGTGCTGCGGTCGGCATGGCGCAGTCGTGGTGGATTGGTCCTATTGCACGCAAGTTCGGCGGCAAATACGGTGGCGACATTGGCTTTGAGCTTTCTTTTGGCTTTGGCTTTGTGGCCATTGTACTAACCCGATGGCTTGAACGTTGGATTTATCCGGATGAGTCTTATGTTTGGGGTACAGACAGCGCGTGGTGGCGGTTTGGAGTTTTCAAATTTAAGCACCTTGTCACTCCTGCTTGGGCTGAAAAGTACGATACCCGTTATTGGTGGGCACGAAAAACGGGCCAGCCTTTGCCTGGTGAAGGAGGTCCGGCGGAAGGTGTATACAAACACGATGTCAGCAATTTCAAGCCTCATTTCTCAAGAAACAGAGGAATCGAAGAACAATTATAATCATAAACCTATTTCATTATTCCTATTTTAAATATAATATTTCTCATTCCCAGATTATATGTGACCTGTTGATTATTGAAAATCAAGTTTTGTCAGAAGTACATTTTATATACATATGTATATTGAAATGCTGCACTAAGGTATCCACTGGTTGGTGTTGGCCTTAATATATCACCCGAATTCTAGCCCATGATGGTGGTCGCCAGTCGAGCGCAGTTAAAACACGACCGAGCCCAACCCTTTCAAGTACCGTTGGTCTACAGCGCAGTTGATCATCAGACCTAATATAACATACAACGAGGCTTCGCTTCATACGTTCCGATCTGCTCAGCCAGCTCCATGATGTCAGTCGTGGTCACCGGTATTGGTATAGTTAGTCCATTGGGTTGTGGGGCCCGATCCGCTTGGACGAATTTGCTACGCAAACAAAGTGGCATCGTGCACCTCGGTGAAGAGTATCAAGGGCTCCCCAGCCAAGTTGGTGGTCGCATTCCACGCGGAACGAGCGATGGTGACTGGGATGCCAGTCAATGGATTGACCGACAAAACATGCGTCGACTGCCAGAGTTCGCTCAGTTTGCTGTCGGAGCAGCTAAAATGGCACTTGCAGACTCAGAATATACACCTTCAAGTGAGACAGAATTCAAGCGCAGCGCGGTAGTTATTGGCTCCGGAATTGGCGGCATAGAAGCTGCATATTCGAATGCTGTCGCTTTTAGTCAGGGCGGGTACCGAAAGGTTGCACCGCTTTTTGTACCAAGTCTCTTGCCTAATATGGCAGCAGGTCATGTTAGCATGACGACGGGCTTCCGCGGCCCGAATCACTCCGTCAGCACGGCGTGTACCACAGGTGCGCATGCTTTAGGTGATGCTGCAAACCTCATCCGCCTAGGAATGGCTGATGTGGTGCTAGCTGGTAGCACAGAAGCTGCTATCCATCCTTTGGCTGTCGCGGGTTTTGCGCGTGCCAAGTCGCTAGCCACCCAATACAACGATACCCCGGAGGAGGCCAGCCGACCATTTGACAAACGCCGGGATGGCTTTGTCATAGGTGAAGGTGCTGCAGTTTTGGTGTTAGAGTCTGCTGAGCATGCGAAACGACGCGGTGCGCCCAAAGTATACGCTAAGTTGCGTGGATACGGAATGTCTGGTGACGCGTATCACATTACGGCACCCAGTCCGGATGGCCGTGGAGCCTCAGATTGCATGAAAATGGCCCTAGAATTATCTGGTGGCGTTGAAGCCTGTGATGTTGGATACGTGAACGCGCATGCAACGTCCACGCAAGTGGGTGACGTTATCGAAGCTAGAGCAATTGCACATACTCTCCGTGATACCGAAAGTACTAGTCCCTGTAGGAAAGTCGCGCCAATTGCAGTGTCATCCACCAAGGGTGCCACTGGTCATTTACTCGGTGCCGCTGGTTCGCTCGAAGCTGCCTTCACAGTCCTTGCGCTTCACCATCAGACCCTGCCACCAACGCTAAATCTCAAAGAGCCTGTGGAAAAGCTTGCATGTTTAGATTATGTGAACGAGAGTCGAAATGTGGACAATTTGCAGTTTGCCATGTCCAACAGTTTTGGATTTGGAGGCACAAACGCATCACTACTGTTCGAAAGAGCCTGATGTGTAGCAATTTTGCACACACATTTGCAGTCAGATACTAATAAAATCATAATTCTTTTTAGAGTAACACTTGTTTATTTATCCACACAACTGATTAAATTAATTCGCGTTCTGTCGATTCTAGTCCATGATCACGTGTCAACAACAGATACTATTATATAACCTGTCAACCCCCCTACCCATCCACCTCCTGCCAAGTTCAAACCTACACTTCTTCTATATAAGACTTCCAATTTCCGCATCGCTAAAAACCTCTAGGGCTGAGGACATCACGCATAGCAGGGCATCATCGCGACGACCTGAAAGTGTGTGGTTTTGTGAACTCAACTAATTGCAATCTCTGATAGATTTCATTTATCAAAAAAGGATCAAGAAATGTCGGAAGAAACTAATAATAGCTTGGATCGACAGATAAAAACTCAATTCCCTGTAGCGCGTATTAAGCGCTTGATGCAATCCGACGAAGATGTTGGAAAAGTCGCACAGACTACACCCGTTGTGGTTGCCAAAGCCTTGGAACTCTTCATGATCCAGCTCGTGGACGCCAGCTGTGAGCGAGCCAAAGAAAAGCATGCCAAGCGCGTTGGTGTGCCTCATATTTTTCGAGCGGTCATGGAGGAGGAGAAGTTCGATTTTCTACGCGAGGTAATGACGAAATATGAATCTCAGGCCCAGGAGTCGAAGAAAGGTCGTTCGTGAACATCCCATTCCAATATTTATTAACAAATGGCTCGTGGTCTGCATGTTACTTATGCGCGCGAACTATATATATATAATACACAAAACCGAGTCACTTATAACCAAAGCAAATTTGAATATGTTGTGTTTTGTTCCCTGGCTCACATCGCGGAGAACTGCTCATATTAAGGTATACGTATTATAGCGAACTGAGTCAAAGTGAAGAACCCCATTGATCGCTCACTCCCTCAATAGCAGCTATTTATCTGTGGAAGAGATAAGGGCTATATATATATATATATATATTTATATATATTTATGTTCTCTTCGGCATCTGCCCGACTAGCCGAAGCGCACAACACTGTCTTAAACCCTGATCCATGAATGCGGTATATCCTGTCGACGGCCCCACGACACCCAAAGGTCCGAAATCTCACTGGAAATCATTAGGACTTTTCCTCAAGCGGGACCTTTGGCTTGTACATATTATATTAGTTAAAGTCCGTTTTGTTGGTTTCACAAGCTCAATCCCGAAGAGAACTGCTGTAAGTACGATTCAGTTACTAGCCTCACACACCGCATGAACAATGCCCCAGCTCTATACCGATCTGTGACGCGACTGTGCTTAGGCTCAAATCGCGTAAATTTTCAGATGCGTGGTTTACACACATTAGATTCAGCGGTAAGCTTCTGTGCCAAAGGTTCTGTGGCCAACAAAAATAAGCAGATTGGTGAGGACAGTGCAATTGTGCGAACTTGGATCACGCCGGGCCCAAACCAGGCTGCGGCATTGGTGGGTGTAGCCGATGGGGTGGGTGGTTGGCGGCGCCATGGTGTAGACCCAAGCTTTCTGAGTCGAGGAATTCTCCAAGGAGTCGCTCAGAAGTTCGACCACGAAGAAGAATCAGGGACTGGCGCAAACTTAAGCTGCCAGCATATGCTTACTGAGTCCTTCCGCACCTTGCTGCAGGATCGCAAAGTGTTTGCTGGAGGCTCTACTGTTTGTTTTGGGCAGTTCGACCCCCAAAAGGCTGAACTGGAGCTTATTAACATCGGAGACTCGGGCGCACTTCTGATCCGAGACGGCACCGTGGCTGAACGTACTGTGGCTGATATCGATGGTATGACCCCGCGGCAGCTGACCGTACTACCGCCATGGATGATGCAGTTCAAAGATGTGATAGAGCCTGATGCTGAGACACAGACTAAAGCAGTGTCTTTACGTTGGTCGCTGAAAAAAGGCGATGTGCTTGTATTCGCAACTGACGGAATCTTCGATAATGTTGCAATTCAAGAAATTGCCAAGGTCGTTTCCGACGGGCTGGCTGAGGCTAATGGCGACAAAGATAATGGACAGATTCTTCCTGCTTTGTTGGCGGATCGGCTACTCATGAAGGCGTACTACAACTCTTTAGACCCGGACTTTGCAAGTCCGTTTGCCTTACGTTACCTGCGAGATCAAGACGGTTTCGAGTACTGGGGTGGTAAGCCCGATGATATTACGCTGGTTGTCAGCATTGTAAAGGAAACCAACTCAGATCTAGGATTAAAACCTGTGGCAAAGTTGTAAAGCAACTCCGCGAATAGAAAAATAGTAACAAGTTACAAAGCGTGCATGCGTGGACCTGAATTATCCACGCTATGAGATTACGCATCTTCAAATATAAATACTACTTGAAAGTCACTACTTGTTAAATATTCATTCATGCTTTCAATACAATTGAACGTACAGCAACAAGCACATATCCACAATGTTCCATCTTCGGTTTGTCTAATTCAGCCACAAGAAAATGCGGCTTCTTCCGTGCCCATAAAATATATCTCGTGGATAGTATAAGACTCTGTAGGCTAAGCCCTTGAAGTAGGGTACTTAGATGAGCAAATGAACTGCCCCTACCTCAGCCATGCATGAACCCACGACGCGTATCAACCAGGGGTGGCTCAGATGGCAAGTATAACTACCTCGACCGGTAGAAGCAGCGTGACATTTGCATGCTACTAATTGTTTATTCAAGAATATAACATTTTCACGTTGTTGTTCTAATCCAGAGAGAGGTATCGCAGGGGGATACCGCCTGATAGCATGCATCGCTTTTACTTCATTCAGCCTTACCCTGTTGTGTGTCCTATTAGTACCCCTGACACAGGGTGAAGAAAGTCGTGGTATCAGCAGCAGGGTTGGTGTTCTCAGCCTTGGAGCTACACACCACCGGCCATTTGCCCAGAGTACTCTTTTCATAACGCTGTCTCTCAAACTGCGTCTCAAGTGTTACGCGCCCGCATTGGGAAAACTCACGAGAGGCGCGGAACGTAACGAGAGGTCAAGAAACACATTTTCGTTATTTCCCGACGCTTCTCCTTCAGGTTTTATTTATTCGCTTTGACACACATCACAGATCAGTTCTCATTTGTTGCACGACAACTGCCTATCAAGGAACCTACTTGCAACTGATCAATCTTAGAGCATTCCATTCATTAAGCGGAATTTCATCTCGAAATCTTTTTTTAGTTGGACGGAAAGCACTCCGAACCCAATCAGATCGTATCAGATCTAATGCCTACGACCGACAAGACAAGGCCCGATTTCGAGAATTATGATGATATAGAGCTTGAATCAATTCATCCACATGGGCTTGACCACTCGCAAGGGCTGCATGGGCTGATGTCTCAAGCGCACCGATCCGGGAATCCTACATCTAGATCAGTCTCACCACAAAATACTGGTTTTACCGACTCAGCGCATCACTCTCGTGGTACTCATTCTAATACCTCGGGTTCTCCTGCTCGCAGACCCGGTGTGCCTCGCCTTAAGCTGGACACCTCTAACTTATCGGATAACCCCGTGGAGAACGAGCTTAGAAGCGCAGCTCCTCAGTCGGCAATTCTAGGCATGGCCAATGTGGAAAACTTGCAAATTGACAGCTGGCTGCCTGAAGAGCAGGAAAGATCAAGTCCGGTTTCGCCATCAAAGAGTTTGCGAAGTGCAAGCTTCCACACACCGCCGAAACACCATCACTCTCGTTCTCGCGGATCTTCAGTCGGCGATGATTCTGGAGATGGACTTATGAGCACCCATCACCCCCGTAACTCGCTTCAGCACTCAGCGAGCCTAAGAATTCCCGGGATTCCACGTCGCTCACGTAGTCCCAGCGATAGCTCGCGCAATCGGTCGTTGAGTCCGGGTAGTCCTCAAGAAAAGCGGCGCAGCCCACGAGGATCTTCAGAGGGCCGGCGTTCGTGGCTTGGAGACCACCGGCGCTCGTGGGATATACGACGCGCGTCACGGCTAGACGTATGGCATGGCCACCGATTCGACTCACGGCATCGCGCTGAAGCTGATGAACTCCATCGCGAAGCTAGCCCAGCCGAAATTCATGCCAATATTCGGGTGACGTCACCGCCGCCAGACTCTGAGCAGCAGATAGATGGCAACAACACGCCAGTAAACGAGGAACAGAACGAAGAACCGGAGCGAGTCTCACAGCCCGCGGATATTGAAAACGTTGGCCCTTCGTTTGTCCCTCGCGTTCGCGGTCCTCCCCTAGGCGCACCCATTTTGATGCAGTCCAGCTCAAAAATAAATCGCGAAAACTCCACCACAAGTCTTCCGCCCGACAGCGAGATGCGGCCACGCCAGCACTCCCTCACGGTCGAACGCTCCTTCCAGCATCGCGGTGGAGAAGACACGCCGCTTAAACTCAGTCATGGCGGCCGCGATTTGAACGATGACGTGTTTGTGCCGACAGTTGAGGCGCGATTTGGATCGCCTAAGTTAAGCGACGACGGACATATCCACGGCATCCATGACAGCGGGTACTATAGCAGCGCTCACCACAGCAGTGCCACCACCAGCCATGTCCGAACGCCCTCCAATGCGCACAATAACTCCTCGCTCCGACCGATGAAGACACCACTAGACTCGCTCGACCACTCCTACCAGGGCTTCCAGCTTGAGCCCACGAACTCAGATGAACTCCATGGGCGCAGTGCCTCGCCATTGAAGGACCACGAGCACCAGAGCCGGCACTACCACAGTATGCTTAAGCCAGAAAACGCTGAAGGCCACAATCTGAGTCTCAGTGGTGCAGCATTCATCTCTCAACGCGACATCCTCGAATCTGAATTGAACCCGCGGCACTCGCGGTATCTCAGCGTTAACGAGTATGCCGTGGACGGCAGTGATGATGAGCGCGGCGATGCGTATTCAACTACCGGGCGCCGCCGCGGCAGCCGTCGTGGTAGCTACCACAGTGGCCTAAGCAGTGTGAGCAGTCGCGGTAGTGTTGCTTATCCTGAGGATGACAAGACACAGCTGCGCACCGAGTCTATGGGCCGCACACTGTTCTACTTTACCGCGGAGAACTGGTTACGCGGGTTTCTGATTCGCGTATTTGCGACGCCCTATGTGTTTTATTTGGAGTTTGTGCTCACGCTGCTGCAAATCATCGGCATCTCCGTCGAGGTGAGCCATCCGTTTCACACAACAAACGATGGGCTTCCAGTCATCTTGAACCCGCACGTCAGCCGCGTGTACGTTGTTGTGTACTGCTTTTACACGCTACTCATGATGCTGCGTGCCATTGCGTTCGGCATTGTAACTCGTGAGGTAATCACAGCGCATCGCCTGCGTAAATTCATCGCCATCCAGACGAGGCGTGTCGCGGCATTGCTTTCGTTTGGCGCAATGAATGTTCCACCGCACAAGCCCGGCTACGACTTGAAAATGAGCCACGACGGCTGTGTTTTACGAAGCAGCTGGGGTCGTGTTGACTTTCTGTCTATTGTGTTCTTCTGGTTGTTTGAAGGTCTCAGTCAAAACTCGTACGTGAACTCGCTCGAGCTCATCATTGCGGGTCTCAGCCACCTGCGCATCCTTCGTATGCTGGACTATATCGTGTACACGCGCTTTGTGCTGCACGTTATGAAGCGTGCTATTCCATTGCTCGAGAATGTGCTTATCTTCATCGGCTTTTTTCTGTTCATTTGGGGCATTATAGGCGTACTCAGTTTCAACGGGTCTCTCCGACGCGTATGCATCTACAACGATATTATCACATCCCAGAACTGCGGAAGCTGGCTTGAGCCAGGAACGCTTAAGAAAATGCCGTACCTGTTGCTTGACAGCGCGCGTGGAACCTACCAGACCCAGTCGACCGTGAAGGGGTACACCTGTCCCGTGCACAGCAAGTGCGTTGAGCTTCGTGCGTTCCCTCCTTACGGCTCCTTTTCAGCAATGGCGAATATGAGCTTTGACAATATCTTCAACTCGCTAGAGATTGTGTTCATCATGATGTCTGCCAATGGCTTTACACAGATCATGTACGACATTATTGACAGTGAGTACCTAAGCAGCTCCCTCTTCTTCATCAGCGGTGTGCTGATTCTCGGTGTTTGGCTGATGAATCTACTGGTTGCCGTGATGGTAAGTAGCTACGGTGCCATCAAGGAGAATTTCATGAGTGCGACCGAGAACCGCGACCCAATCGTCAAGTACTTCAGGCGGATTCTGCTCCGCTTATACACTCCGCGCCAGAAGCTGCTTACGGGCGACAACGACGTTCCTGACACGTTCCAAGAACAACGTAACCATGGCAAGTGGATTCTCGAGAACACGACCGCTGGGCGTCGCTATAACACGTTCAGTCCGTTATTTGCCGTACTCACGCTGATCGACCTCGTCGTACAGGCTGCACGCACTCCGCCTGATATGGGTCTGTTCTGGTGGGAAGTGGTTCTGGCCGTTGTGTTTGCGGTCGACGTCATCGTGCGCTTTGTAGTATACCTCCCATACTGGCGTTATTTCTTCGTGAGCTTCACGAACGTCATGGATATATTCCTCTCCGTGGCCAACATCGTGATACTGGCATTTCACAGGCACGAGGCCGTCTACTCCTGGCTCACTGTCTTCCAGCTGCTGCGCATCCACAAGATGGTCGCGTCACTGCGCTATTCACGCACATTCTGGATTCAAGTTTTCGGCAACATCAAGGCCCTCGTCAGCTTGACGTTGTTCTTCTTCATGACGACGTACCTCTGTACGCTGATCGCTTCTAAGATGTTGCGTGGCCAGTTCCCCATGGAGGGTGATGACGGGTTGAATGTGAGCTCGTTCTATGACCTTGCAGCTTCGTTCATCAGTATGCAGCAAGTGGCCTCCACGGAGAACTGGACGGACATTCTCTTCTGGGTGACCGAAAACGTGTCGCGGCCCGGTGAGAGCGTAGTAGGACTTGCGTGTATGGGTATTCTTTTCAGCGCGTGGCTTTTTTTTGCGAACTTCCTCATCTTCAATCTGTTCCTGGGTATCATGTCCGAAAGTCTCCATGGCGCCATCTCGAACAAACGTGAGGAACAAGTGCGTCAGTTCGCCGAGGAAGTCCGAGAGAAGTCGATGAACCCCAGTGGTCCGCGCCTCGGCAGCTTTCTCAGCAGCTTGGGTTATTCCGGTAGTGGTTACGATGAGTACGCCCATGGCGAGCGGCCGGTGACTCTGCGCGAGAAGCTGATGGCGACCGGCATGCGTTGGCTCCGAAACGATCACGAGACTCCTGTAGTCTTCCGACCCATTCGTGCCCACATCGAGCGTAAGCTTGTCATCCAGTTTTTAGAGACGCATGGTGACCTGGAGCAGTTTTCTGGGGGTGAACTTGTCGCGGGGAAGACATTTCTCAACCTTCAAGGCGAGGCCCAGTTCTCAACGTTTGGGCGCTGGAAGTCACTCAGTATTTATCAGCGTGGGCGCTCCTTTCTCTCGTGGTCGTACAGCATGTTTCATAACTATCCTCGTGACTACCGCGAATTCGTGCATGAGCGGTTCCACCGCCGGCACAGCACCTTGCAGCCGATGTCTAGCAATAACTACGTCAATGCTAACGACGATGTGAACGCAGCACGTGGCCAAGCGGAACGTGGCCAAGTCGAGGGCAGTGAAGTAAACCACGAAAGAACCATTGAGGAGGCGCATGCGATTGCGAAGAAGGCTTATGTCGAAGAAATCTTCGACCACAATCTGCACCACCTCGCTGCGCTTGATGAGTACTGCGCAACACACCCCCACTTCGACCGCAGCCTAATGCTATTCGATGTGACGAGCCCCGTGCGTCAATTTTTTCAGCGTCTGTTCAATTCGAGTTCAGGGGCGCGGCGATCGAAGATATACCCCCGCACGAGTGTGGGATTCTACGTGCGATTCTTCTTCCTGCTGGCAACTGTCACTATCGTGGTGCAAACATGCATCAATACGCCGCTGGAAATGCTAAAAGACTCAATCCCGTCGCATTGGACGCGAGCGCGCGTGATCGACGTTGTGTATGGAGCTATTTTCACGGCCGAGTTTGTGGGAAAAGTGATCGCAGACGGATTCCATTTCACGCCAAACGCTTACACGCGCAGCATCTGGAATTGCTTGGACCTTATCGTTCTTATTTCTATCTGGATGACATTCATCAACGACTGGGTTGACGGAGGGCTTTCGCGCTATCTGCGTGCGTTGATGGCGCTGCGAGCACTGCGGCTTATCTCCTATTTTAAGAAGTCGGAGATGATGTTGTGGTCGATCTTTAAGTATGGTTTGCGAAACATTACTGGTGCCTGTCTCATCGCTGCTTCGATCGTGATTCCGTACGCGATCTGGGGCAAGAACATCTTCCACGATCGACTCAACCAGTGCAACGACGGCAGCATCGACTATCTGTCGGAATGCACGGGTGAATATGTGGCCACCGTTTTTGACAACTTCGAGATGTTAGCGCCCCGAGTTGTTCAGGGCGAGTACTTCAGCTATGACAACTTCTGGCAGGCTCTGCTCATCCAGTTTGGCGTACTCTCGCTAGAGGGCTGGATCGATGTTCTGCAGGCAGTTACTTCAATCACTGGAATCAACGAGCAGCCTGATACGTATGCGTCTAAGGGCAATGCCACGTTTCCGATCGTGTATAACTACATTGGTGCCGTGGTGATCATGAGCATGCTGATCGCGGTAATTATTCGCAACTATGCACTCACCATGGGCACAGCGTTTCTAACCGAGGAGCAGCTCTCGTGGATTGACGTTAAGCGCTCGCTTCGCATGATTCACCCAACGCCACGGCCTCCGCGGTACAAGCAAGGTAGCCTGCGTGACCAGCTTCTCAAAATCATTCCGACGTGGATCGCTTCAATCGAGATTTGGACGCTACTGGTCGTCACTGCCGAGCTTAGTGCGTACTTCTACCCGCTTAAGTCATCGCTCCAGGATGTCTACTACCTCATCTTGCTGGGTTGTTCTTTGTTGTTGTTGATGACGTCGCTGCTCAAGCTTGTGATCCTGAAGCCGACGCTGTTCTTCCACAATCTGTGGAATCCGTTCGGACTCTTAATTTGCCTAATCACCGTGATCGTGACCATCACTGATCTCATGCTGCCAGATAGCCGCAGTTCTGGGGCCGATGCGGCAAGCCGCGGTGCCTCAATCTGTCTGCTTTTGTTGTGGATTCCGCGCATTAAGCGATTGTATCAATTTTACACGATCGGAACGGCGGCGATCGCCGAGATCGGAATGCTGTTGTTTGCTTGGTTTGTCTTGTACATTGCCTACGCGATTGCGCTAAACCAGTCCTTTGGGGTCACAAAGCTCGGCTCACAGAGCACGTGGTCGCGAAACTTCCGCACGATTCCGAAAGCGTTGATTGCTTTGTTCACTATGAGCTGCGGTGAGGGCTGGAATCAGTTCCTTATTGACTTCACAATATCCAAGCCTTACTGCCTGGAGAACTCGAAGAATTCAGAATGTGGCATCTCGGGATTCGCCTACTTCCTGTTCATCACGTGGAATCTGTTATCGATGTACGTGTTTGCGAACCTGTTTATCTCACTTGTCTGTGAGGCTTGTTGGTACGTCTATCGTGGTGGAGCCGTCAACATTCGCGAGTCGGACATCTTAAGTCTGCTCGATAGCTGGCAGCAGTTCGACCCGCGTGGAACAGGTTTCATCCGTGTGAATGACATATATCCGTTCTTGCGCCGGTCGCAGGGTTACTTTTCTCTGAGTATCTTCAGCCAAGATCCAAAGTACAATGTGCGGGCTATCTTAGATGCGACAAACCACCGCGTGCAATACGCGGCCGACCCGTATTATGTGGACATGGATGCGATAAACGCCTATTTGAAGGACATGCCGGTCCAGGCTTACCGTGCTAAGCGCGATCTATTCGAGCTGTTTGTAGCCCAGGCACAATCACAGGCGGATCCGATCCCTGGTGGCCGTGGCATTCGGTTCGAGAAGCTCGTGCTCATGTTCCCTTTATACAAGGACATGAACCCGGAAGACACGTTATCCTTGAAAGAGTTCCTCATGCTTAAAGTACAGCTCTATGAGGCCCGCGTGTCGCTCGCTGCTGAGTTCATTGCGCGCACGTGGCGCGCGAAGCATCAGCGTACTGAGTCACACTCGTCTTCGGCTAAGTCTAGTCTAGGTTCCGCGCTTGGAAGTGAATCTGATGTGGGCGACGCAGTGGCGGGTAGTGAGAGTGCTGTCTACTGGGTTACTTAAACCTATTACTTATATCCCTTGCTTTGATATGTTCTACCTCATAGGAGTGGAACGAACCTACTGACTCTGCCCTTGATACAGCGCCGGTCTTAAAAAGACTCGTACTCGAGATGTTTCGCTGTGAATTGTTTTTATGCAATATTAATATGTACAGAGTGACTGCCCACTACTTCCGCCGCTTAGGGTCGACAGCCTTCTTTTCCTTGGCCTTCTTCGGGGCACCTTTGCCCTTGCGCTTGAGATACTCAACGCGTTCCAGGCGATAGTCCTCTACGGGATCGTAGCAGTTCCAGCCATTACCGAGTGTTTTGTTGAGCTGCTTGGGCGTCGGTACAGTCTTCAGACTTGGATAGTAGTAGTCCTTGAGTAACGGACCCTTGAGTGGCTCTCGTAAAACTTTTGCACCTATCCTTTGGTTCTCTGGGTTGAACGCCTTGTTGAATACCCAGCTCTGTAGCTTGAGGACTTCGCGCAACCGAGCTGGAGACGCCATTTTTCGGAGCGATCAATAGGTGGCTCCGTCTATGTCAAGATGAAAAACGGGTAAGGGTGTATGTTCCTATGTATGATGGCTGTGGGTTCGCCCGCAGATTGCCGCCGTATACAGACACCACCTGAAGGCACACACCAAGGCTCGTTCGCTCGAATAATAACTTTATATGTGTATAGGTATAGAATTCTTTATCGACGTAACGCGTCGCAAGAATGGTCGTATTCATTTCGAATTTAGTAGTGTGGACATCGCGCGGGGTGCGTGCTGGGTGAAACAAGCATATAATGTCAGCAACCGTAGACTACGGTTGGAGTAGATGTTCTTGCTATTGAGTCAACTCTTTCATTAATGGTCTTGTAATCTCGTCTTTCGTTATGGTGTCTTTTTGGTAATTTGGTGTGGTTTGGGCAGAAAGGCGGTTATCGCCTTGATTCACCTTCGTCACGCACCTTGGTTCCTTGAGTGGTCTGTAGCCGTTAGTTTTTACGTTGTGTTTTCAATGAATTGGTTTGTTATCCATAGTGAGTGAATTTGTGAGTGAATTTGATCCAGATATTATAACAAACAGTCTGGACAGTAATTTAGCATACTCGTCAGTGAAGTGTTATTACACTTGTTGATTAACCCACATATCTGCTGCAACCCAGTTACCAGCAAAGGAGGAAGACGCACCAAAGGAAGATGAGTGTACGGGGTGTTAAAGACAAACCCAACACACATATACACACAGTCATGAAAATCACACGCAAAAAAAATTAGAATACCAAAAAAAAAAAAGGAATCGCACAGTTGACTCACACAGTTCGGCTGGGACTCTCCACAGATGAACGCTGTACTTGCACTAGCCCCAGCCCACAGGTTTGCTACTCTCCACAAGGGAACTCTGTTTCAGATACAAGCGAATGAGTAGGAGCGAGAAGTTAGAGGAGCCTGTGAGCGAGCCGCCAGAGGCGACCCCATTCGAATATCTACCTAATCCAGGCACACAAATTCGCCAAAGACGTCGGATGGATCTCAAATCAGTGGGCGCAGACGCGGACGAGCTCCGAGAACAGCAGTTCTCAGCGGACTCGTATGTGGAGCGATACGAGTTTATTTTCGAGCGTATGTGGTACATTGGCCACATATTCGTAATGACAATGAGCATTCTGAGCATGATTCTGTGTCTGACTCGTCAGGTCAAAAAACCCATTCCTCGACTCATTTACCGGTCAACCTTTCTGGGTGCAGTGATCACTTACACTATCAGCCTTCTGCAGAATCTAAATGGTGCCACGCCGAATTTTTTCGCCCTACTGCCACTAGAAACATTCCAAAGTATCATATTGGCCAGCCTATGGACGGTCACAACACCGCATACGATCAAATTGGTGAGCTTCGCATTATACTCATTGCTTCATGTCGCCGACTCGGCCAGTGAACACCATTCCGGGTCAAAGCACCGCCGCAAGATCGCAAACAAACTAAGCGATGAACTGGCACCCCAAGTTATCAACTCGATCGGGTATCTGGACCTTTGGCTTTTCGTTGAGTTGGCCCGTGACTGCTTACTTATCCGCCCTGGTGCCGTCGTGTCCATTGTGGTATTCTCATTCTTCTTTCGCGTCAAGCTCATGACTGCACCAGTGATCAACGATTCATTTATGAATGTCTACCACCACATCGACCACTATATGGTAGATCACCGCACCGCCAAAGGGCCACGGGAGCTATGGATTCGATTCCGCAACAAAATCGAACCAGAAGGCGTCAACCATTCGGAGCTGTATCAGAAGGATACGAACGAGGCCATTGAACTCGCTAACATATATAACTCCCTGGACGACTGAGCACCGAGCAGAGCATCCCATGGATACTAACCAAAGGGTAGCATGAGATCGATCATATCGTAATTTGTAACATCTATGTACTAGCATTTAATTATAAGAAGACTGCCGATGGACGTAAAGTCTTTGTTTAGGCATATCTTTTAACCGTTTGCTCCAATTCCAACTGCTTGGCCTTCCATCCCGGAAACGCGGTGCTACCATCAATTCGACCCGGCTTGTCGCTATATTTCTCAAGGGCGGCAATAGCTTCCGCACTGTATAGCTCAAGGCGAGCCCGAGCTCGCGCATCATCGATACCGCCAGCGACCACAGAATCAACCGCAGCTACAGAAGACTTTAATCCTTCGCTATAACGCTCCGCCCAAATCAGTAACTTGCCCTGTAAACGCAATAGCATCGGATCATCTGGTGAGATCACATTAGGCAGCCTGTCGGTAAAGAGATCTAATGCGAAGTTCTGCATACCCTCAGCATGCCAGTCCTGCTGCGTGTAGTAGGCCACGAGCTTTGGGAATACAGGACTGACCATTGCGACAAACTGCGCACCACCACGTTCAGCCGCGCCACCCAACTTCATCAGTCCGACTACTGCCTCGTCCCACTGATTAAGCTGTGCACTGAGTGAAATGAAGTTTGCAAGGGTCGGCAGGTGCGGCTCAGGATTCTGGTTCACGCGAATGGCTTGCTTGATCGCATGAAGGGCCGGCTCAGGCTGACCTGATTGGACCAGCGCAGTAGCCAAATTTGACCAGGCAGATGGATCGTCATCGACTTGGGCCACTGCGCGGCGAAGGTAGACAGCCGCGCGAGACCATTGTCGAAGGGACAAAGCTGTTTGGCCAGCGAGGAGCAAGGCCTCGTGATCCGTTGCAGCCTCGCTCAGCAGTAGATCAAGATGTGTTAGTGCCTGGTCCAAGTTACTCTCAGCCAAAGCCACGCGGGACAGGCGTAGCTGAGCCCGCGGCTCGCGGAACTCATCCCAAGCCTGCTGCCACAACTCGCGACTACCTAAAAGATCAGCACGAAGCATCATAGACCGACCAGTAGGCGGAAACACCTCCTCCTCAAGAACGCGGACTGCCTCATCGTTCTGCTCAAGTGCAGCCAGCGCTACCGCGAGGTCATATGGTTTACCAAGGCGGCGATAGATGGAGACGGCATTGCCGAAATCAGACATTGCGACCAGTCTGCGCGCAGCCAACTCATCAACGCTGCGCCATGACAGCGGTAGCAATTGATGAAAGTAACGCATCGACTCGGAGTGGGTCTGTTGAGTGTTGAGGGCGTCGCCAAGTCGTTGCAGCTGCACAGTACCTCGCTCGAGCTCTTCGATATCTTTCATTTCCAGGACGCTGCGGTCAAAGAGTGCTTGCTTTTGCACACCACAGTTCAGAGAGCCAAAATTCATACTCTCGGTCACCCGACGCACCCAGGGTAAAACTTGTTCGTTTTGCACAGACGTTGCGTTCGCGTTAGTCTGCTGATAATGCGTGGCACGCAAAAGCAACAATAGGCTCTCCACATTGGTCAACGCGCCAGCACTGCTGGACTGCGCAGTCTCGTCTACTAGCTGCGGTATCGCAAACCGAGCATTTGTCTCGGGCAGCGGGATATTTTCAAGTGCATGAGGCGATTGTGCGTCCCCATTGCTCGGGTCTCGTGACGAATGACTCGACTCTATCTCAGCGGCCAGGCGCAACACTGGTTTAGTTTGATGGGGGCCATATCGCACAGGTACACCCGTTATCCTGGGCTCGAAGTTTAACACAGCCTGGCTTCGCTGGAGATATTCTAGCAACAAATCAGACTCTTCAAACACAGCTGCAGCACGTGCAGCCTCTACGAGTGCCAAAGGATTGTCACCCTCACTGAAGTGAGCGTAAAAATCGAGCACACCACTTCGCTCATCGCTCGTGAGGCTGCTAAGTCCCGTGAATTGTGGCGCATCCTTAGTCGAGGTATGAGAGAACGTCTTGGTATTCTCATGAGTTGTTATTATTGTTTGTTTCACTACCAGTGCACGGCTGTGCCACAAAGTGCCTGGTTCGAAGTCGGTAATAATAGACTCTAATTGTTCTTTGGAGTGATGCTGAGGATCGATGAAGTGTGCTAATACAAAATCCTCAAACCTGGCTACTACAGAATCCATTTTTTCAACAGCAACAGAGACTCTGGTTAACGAATTTGATAATTATGACCTTGGAGGGAATAGTATATTGTTATTCTTTCAAGGGTTGGGCACTATGTGGTTTTTTCCATGCCCTTCTTCGGGCTGATATTTACAGCCGTTAACCCTGCAGATCCTGAAAGAGGCGGTTGTTGTCGGTCTTGACGTATCTACCTCCCAATCGTCCAACTTGCTACCCGTTCAATCATCCAATGAGATTCGCAGCGGATAAATATGTGTATTTTGTGATTTTCAAATAGATTCATAGTAGCTTTGTATTTTCTCAAGGTTTTCAATGAGGAATATATGGGGTAGTATATATATTACCCCTCGCTCTCCGGTGGGAGCGTTCCGACCCACATATACCCGTCCAGTTACTTCTCCGTACGCTTCACGCAGACTAACAGCTAAAATACTACCACACCTATCTCTTTTGTATAATAATATTGACACCATTACTTAATAGAGTTGGCCCGCACCATTACTTGCAACTAATAAGTAGCAAGAAGCTCGAACATGAACGCCCGCTAGTTCACTTTTGAACTGAAAATTCTAATTATACTATATCTCATCGTAATAAATTACAATCGATCGTAGTCGGTTGCAGCGTTCTCTCCCTATAATGAACGGGGCTGTATTTGGTTAGGGTCAACGAAATTGCAGCTCTCTGGTGCTGTGAGGTCGGATCCATCATCAACTGCTACCATAAGGAGGTGAAAAGTTAATCAAAATTCATTTTGGTACCAAGAAATTAATGAAGAGTTGCACAAAACGAAGACAGAACACGTGAGCAGAAAAAGAGCTTGTAGCTAGGGTGAATTGAATTTGAGTTATATTATGCACATAGGTTATCGATATCTTCTGGCAGCCGCATTACGTCATTTCTCCGTTCGAGATAGTGTTGGGGACCACGTGGGTCACACAGGGCATTGAATGGTAAGGCATTGAATGGTAGGGGCAACAGCTATGCCGTTACAGACCAGCTCGCCCCCGGAGGGAGAGGCTGCATAACTGAAGCTTCCAATCGGCTATAATGACAAGGAGCAAAGATTTATATTATATTAAAGATTAATGAAAGTAATTAATAGGCTCAAAGGCTCACGTAGACGAGTTTCGCAGGCTGCCCAGGCAGTTGCGGCGAATGGCCGCATTCATTGACTCAGATCTCATAGTGAGACTCCCAAAGTGTGTCTGCCCTATGGGTCCCGCCCGAACCAGGCCTCGAGCTTATGGGGCAGGGGGTAGAAAAAATTATATAGTTGAAGCTGAAGCGCCTTGCCCGTAGTTTGCTCATATCTTCGCACCTAGCCACCTGGACTTTACAAGAAAGGTAGTTCAAGCGCGAGCTGAACCTCAGTTGAGCTAAAGGGGAACCAACGATAAATGGGCTGAGACTCTCGTATCCACGAGCGGCGAAACTCCGGCAACCATGAAGGATTATCAGGAATCTCAGCACCAAGAGATTAAACACACCAAAGAGTCTAAAGAACCGTACCCCGAGTTGATGCACAGCATGGAGACAAACGATCCCGCTTTATCGCCACCTAGTGCGAGTCCACATGCCATGCCAGTCTTTGAGACGACACGCCGCCGTCGACGGGAATCATTGGCTTCTGCCACGTCGCGCAGATCCGTTGCTTCTCACGATTCAGACCGCTCTGGTTTGAATCATTCTGGCATGCAGTCTTCAGGACACTTTGGTGCACAATTTGGCCGCAACGGCCGCTCGAGGCGACTTTCATTGCTCAGTGTGCCGTCTATTGCGATCTCCGACAACAGTTCAAGCCGATCTGTTTTTTCTAACGCTTTATCGCGACGCACGTCCCATGCAGATGACTCAGACGCTTCGGATTCTAATTCCAGCTTGGGTGAGACGGATGAAGACGTATGGTTTCCGCATTCGGCACGTGGCAGCGGTGACATTAATCTGGAGGAACTCGACCAACTTCTCAACTTGAGCGATGATCAGGTGGTTAATGATTCAGTTATTCACTATAATCAACACGCTCAGGTGGGTCATGAGAGCAATACTCATACTGATCATGACCACGCGTTCCGCCCCACACCGATCGGCGAGAGTTTGGGTGAGCACGACGCAGTCAACGGAGCTTCTTTACCCGTCGAGGCTGCAGCGGCTGTGGAGATGGCGCGGGGTGTGCCTTCAGGCGCTACTGTCGGTACTACTATTACTACTACCGATGGCAGAACTCCTGGTGCACTAAGCTCCAGTGGTGCTGCTATTCCTGGTACTGGTACTGGTAGTACAGTCGGTGGTGCGGAAGCTCCACAACAGCCACTGCGTCTCGTTAGTAACATTGAACCCAGCCTTAACGCAGAGAACGCGGGTGAAGCTCCAGCCCCTTCTATGTCCAACTACCCCGAAAACTCAGAGATGATGGAGCCGGGCACGAATGATCTTGAGAAACACTCAGAGATCTTTCACAACGCGAATATGGGCCATCGAGGCTCAATTCCTCAATCGGCCCCTGGTCAAGGTACAGGATTTGATCTCGGCGTGTTGGATGGCCATCCTAAGAAACAATTTGTTCAGTACTTGCATACCACTCGCCGTGGATCTGTTGTTCGTCCCGCCTCGCGTACTTTTATGGCACCTTTGTCTGCTGACGCCGATAGTTCGGGGTCATTCGAGAAAGCGAAGGAAAATAATAAGGTGAGCAGTCGCATTGTTGGTGACTCTTCAAACGAAGCTTCGCCGGAGCTACGCCCGACTGGAAGCAAAGGAGATGGCCGATCGAACAGCGCGCACATCGGTCAGGTAGAGAATGTTAGGCCTAGCACTAACATTGAGGCTTCTGGTGAGGTGGAACAGTTCGCGCAATCACAGCGATTTAGCTTCTATGCTCCAGGTCTTGAGAATACCATCCACTCCCCAGATCTTGCGTCGTTGGTTGGTGACTCACAATCTTTTGGTAGCCTGCTAGATCCGGCAAATGGCACATGGTTTCTCGACTGCTTCAGACCAACAGCTGTTGAAATGAAGGCATTGTCCCGTGCGTTCGGTATTCACCCTTTGAGTACCGAGGACATTCAAACAGAGGATGCGCGCGAGAAATATGAGCAATTCAAAAACTATTACCTGGTGGTGTATCACACATTTGAAAACAATAAAAATGATCCAAATTACCTCCAGTCGATCAATTTCTACATCCTGGTGTTTAAAGAGGGTGTCATAAGTTTCCATTTTGAACCAGTATCCCATTGCCGAAATGTTCGGCGTCGTATGCGACAGCTTCGAGATTATGTCGACTTTTCTCCAGACTGGATTGCGTATGCGTTGGTTGACGATATCACGGATTCTTTCGCCCCGGAGATTTCTACAGTTGAAAAAGAAGCGGACTTCGTGGAAGACGCCGTCTACTTGAATGGTGAAATTGAAATGTACGCCCTACTTCAACGGCTGGGTGAAGCAAGAAAGTATACTATGCAGCTTCTGCGTATGCTAAGTGGCAAGGCAGATGTCGTTCGTGGCTTCGCGAAGAGGTGCACGGAGGGTCATACGCAACCTGCGAGTGAAATGGGGCTATATTTGGGCGACATTCAGGACCATATTGTGACCATGTACCAGAATCTTAGCGCTTATGAGAAGATTTTCAGTCGTGCACACTTCAACTACATGGGATTACTGCAGATGGAGTTCGTCGATTCGAGTAACCGAATGACCTCAGTTTTGGGTAAGGTAACTATGCTGGGCTCAATTTTGTTGCCAATGAACTTGATCACTGGACTCTTTGGTATGAATGTCAAGGTGCCAGGAGAGTCAGTGGAAAATTTACATTGGTTTTTCGGTATTTTGGGTCTTGTGATCTTCCTGGCAACTGCCCTGTTCGTGATTGGCGTCATCTACCTTCGCCTCAACTCCACAAACAAGCAACATCGTTTCACCACGTAAATGGCTTTGATATTGCTTGCACCCCATTTCACTTAGATCTCGTATAAATAAAAGCTTTGAATTGCAGTACACTACTAGTACTGTTGAGCTGTTAAGGATTAGTAGCCGTATAAAAAATGGGTTGGTATAAGCTCAAAAATCGATTCGGTATCGCTGCACCCTTCCGCTATTGTCGAGCATTCTCACACATGGGGAGACTTTCTCTACTTCTTAGCAAAGACGGCTTTCCGAGAAGACTGAACTCTTGACAGCATATTGTTGGAGATAGTTCCGACACATAGTTAGTCATCAGCATCGCCAAACTAATAAAATCGTAAAATTTTCGTTACATGATGCAAAGAGGTCAGCGAGCTAGCATAAGGTGCCTTGTGTTCACATCATCGCCAAAAAGGGGCTAATTAGCATATTTTCGTTCGCAATGAACTTGGGGTACGTAAAGACTGCAATTACTATTAATACGCAATATTTCTGCGAGAGATTATCGGCACAAATTCAGTGCAATTTCTTTAATTCAGTACCGATTGCCATCGCCGATCCGGTAATATCTTCGATACCCTTGATTGCCATATCTGCAGGGCTAGGATGGACACTACCGTTTCTTTTCAATTTATTAATATGATACCTGGGCCAGTCGGAGTGGGGTCTGCCTCTGTTGGACAGAAGTCCTAGTACGATTGGAGAGGTAGGAATCCTAGCCCACTAGGATGACTGACTCAGACCACTATAAAAACAGAATTGATATACAATATATACTTAGACGACTTATACTACACAGTTATGAGAGTAACTGGTTGAGGACGTGTCCTCAACTGTTTATGTACCCTGCTGGTAGGTAACTAGTACTCCCAATAGTATCCTAAGGTATATTATACTATTGGTTAGTCGGACGTAACTAGGTGCTCACTAAGCCTAGCCCGGGTATACGTTAAGTCCGAACAGCCTCTTGCATTACAGCGGTGTTATGGGCGAGGGCGCAACCAGCCATGCTTTTCACGGTGGGGATCTAGAACTGACCAATGTGATTGCATCATACTCCGCGATACCCGTGCCCAAACCAGGCAGCCGATGGGTCAATTGATGCGCCAAAAATTGAACCCTCTCCCCCTAAGATGTGCTTACCGTTGAGGACAGAGGGTTGGACATCTCTATAAGATCCCCTGTGTTCGCACTTACTATTAAGATCAGACTAAAGTGGCTACCGTAAGAAAAGCGACCTCATAATTGCAGATATTCTGCATTAATTGATATCTTAATCCAATTGTACATCTCCCTTGCAGTAATCGAACTGAAAGATTCGAATTAAACCCAGTCAGGCCTAGAGTAAAGTATGGTTTACTTTCCTACATTTGAATCAAGTGGTGCTGTAAAGCCACTAGCTTCATCTTACTATGTTGCTGCTTCTACAGGTAGCACTACCGTGATCGAACCCGCTCATAAGATTCAGATGTACTCTTCGGAGTACTTCTGGTACTGTGGTCTTGGTGGCCTTTTGGCCTGCGGCCCTACCCACTTGGCAGTGACGCCGCTGGATGTTGTTAAAACACGTATGCAGGTCAGCAAGACTCTGTATAAGAACTCTAGCGACGCGTTCCGCACTGTCTGGCGCAAAGAAGGGCTTCGTGGCCTTTTCACCGGTGCGGGGGCCACATATATTGGTTACTCTTTGCAGGGTGCTGGTAATTACGGACTTTACGAATTCTTCAAGTGGAAATACGGCCAATTGCTGGGTCCAGAGACTGCGGCACGTCATCAGACGCCCATGTTCCTTGCTGCTGCGGCAACCGCTGAGTTCCTAGCAGACATTATGCTGTGTCCTTGGGAGGCCGTAAAGGTGAAGACCCAAACTACATTCCCACCTTATGCGAGTAATGCGTTTTTAGGAATGGCGAAAGCGTTGAAAGAAGTCGGTGTATCTGGACTCTACCGAGGTATCACCCCTCTTTGGGCGCGCCAAGTTCCGTACACCATGGTCAAGTTCGCGACCTTCGAGAACACCGTCGTGGCTATTTGGCACCAGCTCCCCGGTCAAAAGAAGGACTACTCCAAGCTGTCTCAGACTGGTGTTTCCTTCGTCGCTGGTTATATTGCTGGTGTCTTCTGTGCCTTAGTCTCTCACCCAGCGGATGTGATGTTCTCGAAGATCAATAATGAGAAGCATGTCGGGGAGAACTCCAGCGCTGCGATTAAGCGAATTTATGGCGAGATTGGATTCAGAGGCCTTTGGACCGGTCTTGGCACTCGTATTATTATGGTTGGTTCTATCACAGGGGTGCAGTGGCTCTTCTATGATTCGTTTAAGGCTTATGTCGGTATCCCTACATCTGGTGGCTCGTGAGTCTTCTAACCTTATATGCAGACTACGGAATCGGGCTGCATTGATAGTTAATATTCGGAGTCCGCATAACTTTTGATGATATTAGATCCGACTTGTGTCGAAAATGAGTCACTAAATAGGTTAATGCGGCCGCGATATATCGCGGAGTATTAACTCTCTTGAAGGAGGCCTGCTATACAAATAATGAAAAGAACCATAGATTTTGATATATTCACAGAATGATATAATATCGATATGTGTAGATATCTGTATCTACATGCTTTCTTATAACCTGGCCGTGGGCTTTTCCAATACTAGGTGTATCTTTCTGTATAGATTATCAAAAGCGGTATTGAATGATATATCAAATCAATATGATAAAAGTGTGATCTTAGTAATATCTTGCACTTAGAAGTAAAAGAACTATTTTGGAGTTCGGAAAATCATTGATCTTCAACAGGCGGAATTTCGTGCATTTTTCGCAGCAATCGGATCGGATAGGACTACCGCATGTTGTTATTTCTGTCTAACGCATGGCTTCACAGCTGGGACTAGTCTAGTTCTAACTCAAGTATTCAGGTAGAGAAATAAGCGTATCACGGGAATAATGATTGAACTTTGAGCGAGAACCGAATTAGTCCAAGTAAGGTAAGTATGGAGATTGGAGAACGATAAACCTGTATCACCCTGCTATGACATCAGATTTCAAAATGAATTGTTCGCAGCACAAAAAATAAGTTCACATGCTCTAGCGTTGAAGATAAGTTCATAGTTGATAGATATTGGGCCATGTTTTGACAGAAGCAGAGAGCTATTTCAGAAAATACATACACCATGCCTATATGAACGATAAATACGCCCAAACTATGGTTCTTGCGCGTGAAATTCATCTTACCCATGACGTTCACAATTTATTTCTCACTATGGAATGCCGGACTCAAATGCCATAAACATTCAATTTACGCGGCTGTTAAGAATGGGTTGCATGTGCCTAAACTAGGCTCATTGCTATCTGCCCTTTTCGGGCCGACTGGAATATGGAAACCCGAAGCGATCCAAGCCTGCAAGGAAGCCACGAGGTTAAGGGCGCATCGTAACACCAAAGCATATATCCGGTAAATGCTGTTTTAAGTCACGATGGGGAGCGAGCTCTGTACTTGAAGATTTCAAAACCTTCTGAAAATTAGAAAATTAAAATGATATATAAATAAATATGACGACAACTAGTATTCAAACCGCTATTTTTCGGAATGATTAAGACATGCATTAAATAGTGCATTAAGTCCGTGCGGCAGGTGTGAGCCGTGCGTGCGATAATCGGCCCAAACAAGGAAGAACCGCAGAGGTTGCCAGCCAAGACTTTTGAGGGAAAGGGTATATAATGAGTGAACGCACAAGCAGTTCGCTATGGAATGCAGGGTAATGCATTATCTGCGCACGGTTCTTCGGACAGAAATGGTGAAATATCACGCCATACCCCAGAGCTTGAGCTGATGAGCAGCGTTGCTAGAATAGTAGCCGGCCAAAAGATTCCTCAATATGTTAATAGTAACATTCCAGTAGATAGATAGTACGTAGCCTGGTAGCATCTTTGATCAGCCTTGGTAGATCTGAATTGGTCGGATGCATTGCATTGCACATCCGTTAGGGCAACCAAGAGAGTAGCTCTGATCCATCCATCACCTGAACCAGAGCCAAGACTTCCCACCTTGCAGATAGGGTACGGCGAAGGGTCTATTCTGCAACCATGGTAAAATTGGAATGCAATATCAGATCCACTGTACTCCGCTGTGCTCTGCTTTGCTCCACCAGTATTGAAGGCCGTGAAGCAAAAATAAATATCTCCAACAGCGTCCCTAAATAATGATTCCTTTCTCACTTATTTAACACCAATATTGTGTGGAACTCCTCAGGGTGATGATATTACTTTTGCATGCCAGTCATATACATCATATGTATGAGGTGAGGGACGTGCTCTCAGACTCAGAGGGTTCAAAGAGTCCGCTGCCCACTAATGCACGTTGGCTGCAGATACCACCGATGCACCATCTTAGGAGGGCCGGACCGTTATGCACTGGAGAGAGGCGGGACTCATTTTATTTTGATTTTTCTTGGCTCAGAGAATCTATTTAAAGGGCAAAAGTCCGACCGTCTGTGCAATTGGTTGTGACTTGAAATGAAACTCTCCACAACATTCTTGGCTGCAAGTCTTGTGACTCGTTTGACACTAGCTGATGATGGTTTCGCTGGAGGTTGCCCCGGTCCTGTAGTGACCGGAACTGGCTTCAACGTCAACTTTTACGGATACCCACTTTGGGGTAAACAAGGCTTCACTACTCCGAACAGCGGCCTGATGAGTGAGGCTTTCGCTTCCGGAGGTTACAGAGATGGGGGGCTTATTGGAAGTGTGAGTGGAGTCACTGACATCAATTTCAAGGACGAGAGTGTCACGGAACATGTTCCGGTCTATGGTGAAGTATATGGCAAAAATCTTACGGCAACGAACTTCTCCATGCAGTTGACCGGCTTCTATCGGGCTCCCTTGGATGGAAGTTACACTTTCTATATGACTGCTGACGATGGTATGGAAGTCCAGCTTGGTCGCGGAGCATCCTGCTGCGGAGACTTTGAAAATATCATTGTGGACGAATACCACATTGGAACTAACGGAGTCAGCTTCGACGACGGATCTAAAACCGGTGTAACTTACCGTGGCGGCAGTTTCTCTGTCACGCTGTCTGCAGGAAATTACTACCCAATCCAGGTCGTCTATTTCAATGCAGTAACGGCTAGACTGCTGCAGCTACAGGTCTTGCAACCGGATGGTAATAACATTACTGATTTCAGTATGGTTAAGCAACTAGATACCAACGCAGGCTGCCCCGTCGTTACTACACTCCCTTGGCCTTCTCCCTACACTTCGGAAACAACTGTCACCACAACCACGGATACTGGAACTTTCACAGAGATCATTGTTTTCACACCTTCCGGCACTGTTACAACTACCACCATGGGTTGGACTGGTACTTATATCAGCACCACAACTGAAACTGGGTACTTAACTACAAACGGCTACACGGTGCAAGACAATACTGTGGTTATCGACACACCTTATCCAGGAGTGATCACAACAGAGACAATTCCTTGGACTGGCACCTACACTTCAACAACGACTGAGACTGGATTCATCACGACCAAGGGTCAGACGGTTCCTGCTACTACTGTCGTTGTTGAGACGCCCCCTGCAACTGGCTTCGAGATGACTATCACCACTCCTTGGACTGGCACGGACACGTCGACCACTACTGAGACTGGATTCATCACGACCAATAATCAGACGGTTCCTGCTACTACTGTTGTTATTGAGACTCCCACTGGCCCTGCTGGCCCAGGTGGCTTCGAGACGACTATTACCACTCCTTGGACTGGCACGGACACTTCGACAACCACTGAGACTGGATTCATCACGACCAATGGTCAGACTGTTCCTGCCACGACTGTTGTGTTCGAGACTCCCACTGGCCCTGCTGGCCCAGGTGGCTTCGAGACGACTATTACCACTCCTTGGACTGGCACCTACACTTCGACAACCACTGACTCTGGATTCATCACGACCAATGGTCAGACTATTCCTGCCACGACTGTCGTTGTTGAGACGCCCCCTGCAACTGGCTTCGAGACGACTATCACCACTCCTTGGACTGGCACGGACACGTCGACCACTACTGAGACTGGATTCATCACGACCAATGGTCAGACGGTTCCTGCTACTACTGTTGTTATTGAGACGCCCCCTGCAACTGGCTTCGAGACGACTATTACCACTCCTTGGACTGGCACGGACACGTCGACAACTACTGAGACTGGATTCATCACGACCAATGGTCAGACGGTTCCTGCTACTACTGTTGTTATTGAGACGCCCCCTGCAACTGGCTTCGAGACGACTATCACCACTCCTTGGACTGGCACGGACACGTCGACCACTACTGAGACTGGATTCATCACGACCAATGGTCAGACGGTTCCTGCTAC
>JAKUAQ010000048.1:0-58927 GCA_030562965.1 Starmerella ratchasimensis
ATCGGGCGGCGCAGGACACGACAACTAGGTGGACGAGTGGTTTGCGAGCAGTAGCTGGTCGAAAACTGGGTTTCGCTTATCGCCGAAAGCGGCGAAGCCTTGGGTATTCCAAGGGTACATAGGCGCCACGGCGAGCGGCGCCGTCCAGCGGCGGCCCTCGGCCGGCCCGGGCTCGGGACAGGCGGCGATCTTCGCGCGCATGTCGGCGACGTCCGCGCCGTTCGTGGGGAACAGCAGCAGCGGCGCGCGGCCTTCGTAGATGTAGAAGCCCTCGATCATCGCCGCGCTCCCTCCTGCCTCGGTGGTGGTGGTGGGAGTCTGGTTCAGGCGGAGATCGGTCTAGTGCAGGTCCAGTGCAGGTGGTCGGTTCAGGTGGTCGGTTCAGGTGGTCTGGGCTAGGTGGTGGAGGGCAGGTGTGGAGGGTAGTGTGGAGGGTGGATGTGTATAGATCCGCGTGGGATACATTGTGTGATATTAAGTGTTCAACTGCTTTCTACTTGCTAAATGTGCTCAATTATATAGGGTGTTTTACAAAGTTCAGTACAGAGTTCAGTACAGGTGCTTGCACGTGGTGTCAAGCGATAAATAGGCCCCGGGTGTGGTAGACATTTTCTCTTCAGACCTGGGCGGTGCGCGCCAGCACGTCGAACGCGCCGGTGCCACCGTTGATGGGCTGCCCCACGACGATGCGGGCGGACGGCGACTCGAGCGGCTCGTGGTCGCCGTTCATCAGAGCCTTGGTCAGGAACTGCACGGTCGACTCGAAGCTCATTTTGAGCAGCGGCGACGTGCCGGAGTCCAGGCCCTGGCGCGAGAACGGCAAGTACGTGCCCTCGCGCGTCATCATGTCGGCAATGAGGTCAAGGTGGCGCGGGTTGACGGAGATCGCGTACGTCTGGAACACGTTGCCGATCTCGTTCACGACCGTCTGGCGCGCGGCCTCGACGCCGTACGTGCGCAGCACCGCGGACACGTCGTTCGACGTGATGCGGTCGACCGCCACGAAGTCCGGCTCGTCCCACATCGCCTGGAAGTTCACGCCCTCCGTCACGAGCACGCGCCCGTCCTTGTGCTGCGACGGGCGCAGGCACCGCTCGATGTTCTTCGTCTCGCGCACAACCACCTTGTGGCACAGGTCCTCGAGCAGGTTCACCATCAGCAGCTTCTTGGCCGCCGCGGGGTACTCCAGCTCGAACTCGCACCACTGGCCGGCGGCGTCGTCGAAGTTGAAGCCGCTCACCGTGCGGTGCAGCTGGATCACCGCGCGCTGGCGGTCGAGCTCCTCGCGCGTCTGCGCGCTGCTGCGGCCGGCCGCCGTGCTCGTCGACACGCGCACCTTCGCGTCTTCGTCGACCTCCGAGTCCTCGGTCTCCGAGTCTGCGTCGCTCGCGCTGTCGTCGCTGCTGCTGCTGCTGCCGCTGCTGCTGCCGTCGTTGTCCTCGTCGTTGTCCACGTCCTCGTCGTCCTCGCCGGCCGCCTTCTTGCCGGCCGCCTGCGCGTCGTTGTCGTACGCGCTCGCGTCCTCGCCGTCGTACGCGCCCACGGCCTGGCTGTCCTTCTTGGCCTCGACGTCCTCGTCGTCGTCCGAGTTGCTGTCGTCGTCGCCGCTCTCGTCGAGCGCGTCGTCCTCAGCCGCGCCGTCGTCCGACGCCCCGCCGGCCGCGCGCGCCGCACTCGCGGACTCGCTGCGCGGCGTGGCGGCGGCCTGGGCGGGCAGACCCTGCTGCACAATGACGCTCTGGTCGAGGCGCTTCTGGCGGCGCACCTCGCGCGAGACGGCGGCCTCGAGCATACTGAGGAACTTGTTGCTGAACACGGCCTCGACCTCGGCCTGCGAGACGTCGTACTCCGCGCCGTACTCGCTGAGCGGGAACAAGTTCACGCGCACGGTGTAGCTGCGCACGTACTGGTCCGCGCCGTTGAAGCCGGTGCGCTCGTGCACGACGACGTTGTCGATGAGCTGGCTCAGCACGACGCGCGTCACCGCCTTCGCGAACGCGTCCGCCTGCACGTCCGCCACGCGCTCCGGCAGCGGCAGCACCATCTGCGGCGTCTTGATGTGCGCGGACGCCGTCATGATGATCTCGCGCATACGCGGAATACCCAGCGTCACGTTCGCCGCGCCGTGGCCGGCAAAGTGGAACGTGTTCAGCGTCATCTGCGTCGACGGCTCGCCGATCGACTGCGCCGCAACCACGCCCACCTGCTCGCCGGGGCCCACGGTCGACTGCTGGTACTTCAGCTGCATCAGCGAGATGAACCGCTTGCGCAGCTTCTTGGCCTCCTTGCCGGGGTACAGGCGCTCGGCGTGCGCTGCGAGGTTCGCCTGGAACACGTCGCTCACGGAGCCGATGTAGCGCGCGGGGTTGTACACCGAGACCACGGGATCGAGGTCCGGCAGCGCGGCCGCGTCGAGGCCGTCGCGCTCGGCCTTGGCCATCTGCTTCGCCAGCCGCTTCGTGTACAGCGCGGCGGCCTGGTCGTCGAGCTCGCCGACCTCGTCCTGGCCCGGCATCAGCCGCACCTGCAGCGCCGACATGTTCTCCGCGCAGAAGCCGAACTCCTGCAGGTAGCTCTCCTTCGTCGTGTCGATCGCGTCGCCGCCGTACATGAACTGCACGAGCGTGCCGTCGCTGTCGCGCACCGTGTTGTCGTACTCCACGCGCACGCCCTCGAGCTGCTTCACGAGACAGCGCTGCAGGTAGCCCGAGCGCGACGTCTTGACGGCCGTGTCGATCAGACCCTCACGCCCGGCCATGCAGTGGAAGTAGTACTCCTGCGGCTTGATGCCCGAGTAGAACCGCCCCGAGATGTAGCCGCCGGCGCGCACGTGCGTGTCGAACGGCTTGAACGACGGCAGCGTCTTGCCGCTCACCATCACGGGCACACGGCGGCCCTCCAGCGCCTGCTGGCCGAGCCCGCACATGATCTGCGACACGTTGACGTTCGACCCCTTGGCGCCGGACAGCGCCATGCTCTGCATCGCGTTGCGCGGGAACTTCTTGGCCGTGCCGGCGGGAATGCACGTCGACACGACCTGCGTCGTGACGCTGCTGGCCTTGTTCTGCGTGACGGCGTCCAGGATGCCGAGCTTCGAGTCGTCGCGCAGGATCTCCTCGAGGCGGCGCTTGAATTCCTTTTCGTTGGTCTCGGAGCCGGCAGGCATGTTCGTGACCTCGAGCGCGGCCTGGCGGCCCACGTCGTTCGCGGCCTCCAGGATCTCGCGGCGCCACGCGTCGCCCTCGGCGGTCAGGCGCAGGTCGTCCATGCCGCATGTCAGCGCGTGGTGCAGGTTGTACTTCGTGAACAGGCGGCCCAGCACGCTCAGCAACAGGCCCGCGGTGTCGGCGCCGTAGACCTCGTACACGGCGTGCACGAGGCCGTGGTCGGCCGCGCCGAACTGCGACTTGTCGAGAATGCCGATCAGCAGGTCGCCGTTGTCGAACAGCACCGAGTTCTCCTGCGAGTGCGGCGCCCAGTACTCGTTCTTGACCTTGTTCGAGCTCTTGAGGTTGAGGCCGGGGCGGTCGAGCGGGCACACGTTGCGCATGACCGTGCTGATGAGCTGCTTGCCCGTCCACATCGGCTGCGGCTTGACGACCGCGGGCGGCACGAGCAGCACGCGCTCGCTCGCGAACTTGCCGTTCTCCGGCGTCACCGAGCCGTACACGAACTGCTGGTACTGCTCGCGCGTGAAGAAGCTGTCGAGGCTTGTCAGCCACACGCCCGCACTGATATGGTCCTGGATGAGGCCACGGAGCGGCTTGCCGCTCGTCGGCGTCAGGTACTGGTTGTTCGTGTTCGCGATGAACATCGCCTCGGCGCGCGCAAGCTCGTTCTGCGGGAAGTGCATGTTCATCTCGTCGCCGTCGAAGTCCGCGTTGTACGCGCCGGTGTTCGCGTAGTGCAGGCGCAGCGTCTTCTCCTTGGGCAGCACGCGCACGTGGTGGCCCATCATCGACGCCTTGTGCAGCGTGGGCTGGCGGTTCATCAGCACGACGTCGCGGTTGCGGATGTGCCGCAGCACCTTCTTGCCGACGCCGACGCTGGCCGCCGCCGCCGTGCCGGACTTCGTTGTCGACGGCGTCATGAGCTGGTTCGCCACGGCCGTGCGCTGCTCCAGCGTCATGTTCGCCAGGCTCAGCTGCTGCCCGGTCTCCTGCTGCACGCCCGTCGCGCCGGGCCACACGTCGGGGCCGTTGATCACCGCCTGGCGCAGCTCCTCGAAGTTGTGCGGCGTCACGGGCTCGGGGTACGTCAGCTTCACGGCAAACACGGGCGGCACGCCGATCTCGTTCGTCTCCAGGTTCGGGTCCGGCGAGATCACCGAGCGCGCCGCGAAGTTCACGCGCTTGCCCATCATGTTCTTGCGGAACAGCCCCTCCTTGCGCTCGAGCGTCTGCTTCACGCCGGGCAGCGGCAGCGAGCCGGCCGCATTCGCCTGGTTCTTCGTGTTATCTACCAGACCGTTGTAGTCGTTCTGCAGCTGGATGAACTGGTTGACCATCTGCGTGAGTGCCAGCTTGCGGTCCGCGTCGCTCGTCGACTTCTCGGCCTGCAGGGCGACGAGCGCGTCCTTCGCGTCCAGAATGCGCGACGCCGTCGCCAGGATCTTCTGCAGCAGTTCCGTCAGCGGGTTCATGTGGATCTCGTCGCCCAGCTCGCTCGGCAGACGGAAGCGCGTGGGCGGCACGGCAACGTAGTGCGCGAAAAACACGTCGCCGGAGACGTACGCGCGGCTCGGCGCGGCGTGGAACATCACGGAGCACAGCGCCTGCTCGCGGCGGAACACGCCGCGCAGGATCGTGCACACCTCGATGCTGTTCATGAAGCGGTTGCCCTGCTGGCTCTTGAGCCGCAGCTCGAGCGGCGCCAGCGGCTCCTCGACCGCGCTCGCCTGCCCGTCGAGCCGCGCCTCCTCGGCGATCTGCGCCTCCTTCGACGTCGGCATCGCGGCAGGGCGCTCCATGCCTTTGGCCTTGTTGTGCTTCACCTGCTTCTCGCTCAGCCCGGTCTCGAAGATCTTCGTGAGGCCGTCCTTGCGGAACCGCGGCGAGTACATGCCGCAGTTCTCGCAGCGCGTGCGCGACAGCAGCCGCGCCTGCAGGTCCTTCATCACGGCCTTGCGCTCCTCCAGAATCGTCGGCGACACCGTGCCCTTCGGCGTTGTGGCGCCGGCCGCCAGCGCGCGCTCGATGCTCTTGCGCACGAATTCTTCCCGCGCCGCACGCACGTCGCGCTTCGCAGCGTCGGAAACGGCGGGCACGTCCGTCTCGCCTTCCTCCGCCTCGTCGTCGACCTCCATCTCGTCGCCGTCTTCCGTCTGGGACAGCGACGTGATCTCGGCGACCTGCGACGCCTCGAGGATCAGGCCGTGCTGCAGCAGCCGCAGCTTGCACTCGTAAAGGTGGCGCTGCGACGCGCCCATCCGGAAGTGCAGGCAGAACAGACACGACGAGCGCAGCATGGCGTACATCTGCGAGAAGAACGTGGGGTTGTACGTTGGGACGGGCAGGTGGATGTGTCCGACATGGCCCATGCAGCGCTTCTCGTCCAGACCGCAGGTGCTGCACAGGTTCTGCGAGAAGGCGCCCAGTGCCAGGTCGTACAGACCGCCGGCAATGGGGTGCCCGAGGTTGTCGAAGACCTCGGGCGAGAAGATTTGTTTCACGGATAGCTGCTTGAGCTCGGGGCCCAGCAGGAACCCGAAGTCCACGGACTCAATGCGCGACCCAACGGGCGAAGCAATGTCCATCGTCACACAGGGCCTCCGGGAAAATTTGAGAAGGGTGTGAAATTACGGCACTGAAATAAATTTGGTGGGTCAGGTCAAATCCGTCTAGGGCCAGCCCTGAAAAAAAGCTCAGCCAATGGCCGCCTTACAAACACACACCTGAGAACCGCAGAAACACTCAATGTCGGCGAAGCAGCTATGTAGTGACAGTTTTATCAATTTCTTCGGATTTTAAGAAAATTTAATGAGTGAAGTATGCTTATTTCTGTCTCTGGTTAGACGGGCCCGCCGATCTGCCCTCGCCCCTATTCAGGCCGCTACAAATGGCCCAAGGTCGTCTGGGGCGCCCGAATAACCCTGCTGGCTCAGCGGTCCCCGGCCGCCTGGATCAACGACAAAAAATCCCAAGGGAGAGAGACAACAAACCCCGGGAAACCTGGGAAACAAGATCCGGTCAAACTCTCCCGGTTCTCTATTCTCCCAATTGCCCCAAGAGCTGCTGGCTCAAACCCCGCCTAACCCCTACATTTGCCCTTCCACATAAAAACCGTGTCGGGATCTCCGACCTTTCGGCTGCTGCGCGCGAAAAATTAAGTAAGCGCAGATCCATTGCCTAGAAAAAAGTTGCTGTGAAGCAACTCAGTCAAATCAGTAGTTAGCAGTCTAGGAAAATAATTCCCGGTTCCCATAGTCCTATTATATTGATCCTAAGTCTGCGCACCGTTCTCGGGTCGGCTAGGCTCTCGTTCCGTCGCTTTCCCCCGTGTGGCACGTGACTCTAAAATACCTACTTTCCTGCAAGGCACGTCCCCAATAATTTAGAGCCGAGGGAGGGTTCCAAACAAAGTAGGCGCCACTAACAGGTCACTCCTGCCATGCTTTATTTGAACAGCTCAGCAGCCTGCTTGGGCCCGCTTCTGACCCGGTCCGCGCCGTCATTGGCTTGCGGCAGCGTCACGGCGCGGCGGTTTTACGCGACTCCGCCCAATATCCAGCCCACAGCACCAAGCGGCCTGCCCCTACGCCGCATTTTCGAGCCGACATTCCCGCTCCCGTTCCGCGACTCTCTCACGCAATGGCGTGCTCGAAAAAACATGAAAGTGGCTGAAGAGCGGCTCCTCGACTGCATCGGCCTTCGTCCTGGATCAAACAGCCAGCAGGGCTACAGCACCCGATCGCTGGACGTGCCTGTGGAAGTCCCGGCAAATAGCGTGCGGGGCAGCGCGAAGCTGTTGATGAACGAGCTAGAGATCTCGAAAACAGCGCTGAACTCCACGGACACGTCCCCGGCTGAGCATACCGTGCTGGTTCACGGCTATGGTGCTGCCAAGGGCTACTTCTACCGCAACCTGAAGGGTCTCGCTGATGTGGGCGGAACGCTACACGCCCTGGACTGGCTGGGATACGGGCTAAGCACTCGAGCTAAGGTGAGGCTCCCGCGGTTTGCCAACAGAAGAGACGGCGTCCTGTATGCGGAGGACTGGTTTGTGACTGCTTTGGAGAGCTGGCGCCAGCAGCGCGGCATTGAGCGGTTTGCGCTGGTCGCACACTCTCTTGGTGCGCCGATCTCCGTGGCCTATGCCCGCCGCTTCCCTGAACGCGTTTCCAAGCTGGTCCTAGTGTCACCCGCTTCGGTCACACGCACGAAATACTCGATCCCGGGAGATGAGCTATACAGCGACACGCCTCTGGGTGCCCCTGCTCTAGGTGAATTGAAACGCAGCAACCTGAATGTGCCACCGTGGTTCCGCTGGATGTGGGAGCAGCACTGGAGCCCGTTTGCGCTCGTGCGACTGACGGGGCCCTGGGGCCCGAAACTCACGTCGGGCTGGACGGCCCGGCGGTTCCGAGCACTCCCGCTCCAGGACCAGCACGCGCTGCAGGTGTACACGTACTCCATGTTCAACGCGCGGGGCTCGGGCGAGTACCTTTTGAACTACTTCCTGACCGCAGGCAGTGCCGGTCGCTGGCCGCTGGTCGAGCGCCTGAAGGGCGTGAAGTGCCCGTCGCTGTGGCTCTACGGCGATAAAGACTGGATGGACGTGACCGGCGGCCGCGATGCCGTGGATCGGCTGAGAGCCATGGGCCTCGAAGCAGAGGTAGAGACGGTCAGCAACAGCGGCCACCATCTGTACCTGGACAATGTCCCGCAATTCAACGCTCTGGTGCGAGCGTTCCTCATAAAGCCAGCGGCTCAGGCCTGAGCTAGCTGGTCCGTGTTTACTATGATGATGATTCCTCTCCATGATACCTACGATTCTATATATGAGATAAGACAAAGCCAAAGACAAAGACAATAAGTTCGAATGGAAGTACTTATGTGATTTACTTATATTGTGGGCCCTAATGCAGGCTAGTGGCTAGATGGATGGGTTCTCTATTTTATTATTGCAGTTATGCGCTCTCAAAGGCCTTCTCAATGCCCTTCTTGTACTCCTGCTGGATCTTCTTGCGCTGCACCTTCTGGGCACTGGTGACGAAGCCGTTCTGCGGCGTCCATTCGTCGTGCGCAAGCGTAATGCCCGCAATCCACTCGGGAGGGCGGAGCTCAGACTCCTTGGCGGTCTCCTGCAGCGACTTGAGAATAGCCTGGCGCACCTTAGGCTCGTCAACGAAGTTGTCGTCAAACTCCTTGCCGAGCTCGCCTGCCAGCGACTTGAGCGCAGGCTCTAGCGGAACGACGACCGCAACCGGCTTCGCGTGGTCGGAGTCGGCGAAAATGCAGATATTGTTGACGTACTTGTTTGAGCGGTAAAGCGACTCGAGCCGCTCGACCGCAATGTACTCACCGTTCAGCGTCTTGACGAGGTTCTTCTTGCGGTCCACAATCCGCAGCTTGCCGGCCGACGTGATCTCGCCAATGTCGCCGGTCTTGAACCAACCGTCATCGGTGTATGCGTCCTTGGTCTCCTTCTCATTCTTGAAGTAACCAGGGCTGACGGCTGGACCGCGGACCCAGACCTCACCCTGTCGGTTCTTCGAGAAGTAGCCGGCGTCGGGCACGTCGACCAGCTTGACAGTAATTGATGGCACAAGCTCGCCGGTGCTGTCCATATCCAAGCGGTCGGGGCTCGAAATCGCGCACATGGCATTGGTCTCCGTAAGGCCGTAGCCCATAACTAGCGGCGCAATCAGGTTGTTGATAAACTCGCGCGTGCCATTCGACACGGCCGCACCGCCGTTCATAGTGTAGCGCAGACGGCCGCCGGTGGCCTGCTGAATGTTCTTGAAAATCAACGAATCCAGCCAGAACGCCGGCAGGTGCCACGACTTCAGGCCGCTCTTGAGGCGGTAAGCACCCCAGAAAATTCGCTGCGTCGTGCCGGACGTCGCAGACACCTTGTGCAAGATACCCTTTTTGATCGCCTCGAATACGGCAGGCACCGCCACAAGCACCGAGGGGCGCAGCTCGCGCATATCACCAACTGAGTTGCGCATGTTCACATCGGAGATCGTCTTGGGCGAGCCGTAGCCGATGTTCGAGCCCCACACGAAACTCGCGAGCTCCGCAGTGAACTCGAAGATGTGTGCGAGCGGCAGAATCGCCAGGAACGTGTCGGCCGGTGTGATGTTCTTCGTAGAGACGTTGGCGCTGGCACCGGCCACACCCGCAATCACGGTGCTGTGGTGCAGAATCACACCCTTCGGGGGCCCGGTCGAGCCAGACGTGTACATGATGCAGCAAACGTCCTCGGCCTTAGGGGGGTGGAAGTCGACAGGGTGCTGCTTGCCCAGCGCCTCGAACTCGGAGTACGAGTAGACCTCGATGCCGTTGTTGAACTTCTTGATACTCTCGAGGGTTTCGCGCTCCTTGGCATTGAGCTCGCCCTCGGAGTCGCGGTATACAACCACCTTGATGCTGGGTGCGTTGTCGAGCACCTTGGCCAGGTTGACCAGGTTATCCTTGTCCAGCATGATACCGTGCGTGCCCGTCTGATTGATGGACTCGCGGAGACCCTCAACACCCAGCGTGTCGTACGCAGTCACAATAGTGATGTTCTGCGATGAGCACGCGATGGCGGTCTCCATCCACTCACGGCAGGTCTTGGCATAGAGGTGGAAGCGGCGCTCGCCCGGTGTCACACCAACCTTCACGAGGGCGGCACCAATATGCTTGCGCGTCTCACTGACCTGAGCAAACGTCTTCCAGTTGTAAGGGCCGAGCTCGAAGTATTGCCACTCCTTGGTGACCTTCTTGTCCTCGCCGTCCACCTTGCGGACGATCTCCTTCTTCTCGGTGTGCAGCTTGATGAATTCACGCTGACCAAGAGCATTGTGCTTCGAATATTTCATGCAGCCGGCAGTAACAAGATCGTGTAGCGTCTTTACATCGGGCATCGTGAACGGCGCAGTGATCGGGGCCTTCGGCGCCTGGAAGCTGCGGAACTCACCCGACTCACCCTCCTTCTGCGGGCGAGTGACTTCGATGGCGAGTGATCCCATATTTGTGATCGGAATATCAGGATTGCTATTTTGGGATGAAATTGACTGATACGACGATGCGCAAGGTGTTGGTAGTAATGTAAAGAGGAGTGGGGGCAATGAATATATGTGGGTTGTGTGTCGTCGTTCCTTGCGGGGTATATTCCGGTGATAACTAACCTTAGCGGTCCCAACCCGCGGTGCAGGGTTGGTGAGTCCGGTTGGGGATAAAGTGGTCTACTGTAAATCTGACGCCATGATACCGTTTGGGCAGCTGATCCGAAATGTACAGCCAGGGTGCTTACAGGACCTCAGAAGCGCACGTCCACAATCACCCCCAATTAGGAATATTAAAGATGAGCTGGCGACTTGTTCAGTACATATAATATAATATGAGACATTTATAATCGTTTTTCCCTCAGATATACCCAGCACACACCCAGCGGCTAAGGGCCGATTCTAATTTCCCGTCTGATCAGAAAACTCGATCTGGCCAACCGTTGCATCTTCCGAAACTCCGACGCTGATGGGTCGTAAGGCTTCGTTCCCCGCTAAATCATATCATACGGAAATCCACGATGAGCCTCGTTTATCTGCACAATCGCGGCGAAATGTCCCATTTCGACTAATTACTATGCCCGCTTTTCGAGATAATTGAACTGCTAGCTACTAGCATAGAATTTAAGTTGTATTGACCCACTAATTCATTATCGCGAAAACCGCTATTTCGGGAAGCTCCGGTGGGTTGGGGCCGCGCTAGCCAGGCGGGGTCGCGGCAGTGATGATTCAAGCCGATATTAGAGCGTCGAACTCAAATCGGTTAAATATCTAGTAACTGCTCGTAAATCATCTCTATTGCACTCTTCGTTTAGTAGTGAAACGCGATTCATACCATAGCGCATACAGCCTGGCGACTATTTGGACCGCGATCTATTGACCTGCATGCCTCATGTCTTTTGGCGGAGGTGATATGGCCGCATCAAAACGACTAAACCGCACCTACCACAAGATCCATATCAGCCAGTTGAGAGCTAGCGGTACCTAGAACTAGAGCACCGAGCGTAGTTTTCCGTTTGATCTATTGGATCAAGATAGTTGAGGCGAAAGGCAATAGCTGAAGTCTTTCTAGACGCTGCTGCTATAGTAATAATACACTATGCTAATAATAAATAAATACGTAATCATTTCCCAACTCTGGATCAATTTCTGAATTCATAAATGGAAACAGATGAGACTGGAGTGGAGATGTGGAGTGCGGCAATGCCTCACGCTGAATATTCCGCTGGAACCTCGTGCCCATCTAGGTTGTTGTGCGAGTCGAGTTCTAGTTCCTCGAGTTCGTTCTCCCCGAACATGTCGGCTTTGAGTTTTTTCATTTGAGTGATCTGGGCCTCCAGCTCAGCTGTGTACGCCGCCTTCTCTCTATTCAGCTGATCCTCCGCCTTCAGAACGATTTTGTTGAACTCATCGAAACTATGCGCCATCTGGCTGGTATAAGATGCCAATGGGACGCGCGATTGGCAGTCACTGAGATCAGTTATGTCGAGATCGAATACTTGTGTTGGTGGGTCACCACCTCGCTTTTCCCATTGAGTTTTCCGGATACGCGCTTCTTTTTCTGAGCGGTCGAGCTCGTCCAGCCTATCTTTTAGGTGCATGTTGTCGTACTCTACCATCAAGTGGCGTTTGGACAGTGAGGCCAGATGTCCTCGAAACCGCGTCTTGAACATTTCACCGTCGGCCGAAACATGATTTACTGCATCCTGGTAGATGTCCATAGGAACTTCATCGGCACATGCGTAGCAAAGCTCCTCGATATCGCGGATCAGCTCCTCGAATCGGGTCGGCGCAGACATGCAGACGCGTCCAGACTGCCCTGCCCTATACCACATGCAAAATCTTGGGTTCGCGCAGGTGTGGTTCCAAAACCACTTCAGCTAAAAGGAATGGTGACAAAGAAGTCATGGGGAACAAGTGCTGGGCCCGGCAACTCAGAGCAAGACAGATCAATTAGTTAAATGCTGATATTTCTTAGTCTAGATATGTGCAGAGATGATTTAGTCAAGCATCTCCTCGTTTTCGGCGCCCTCAGCCTCAGCCTCGTCCTTGGCCTCGTCCTTGGCCTGGGCGGCCTCACGAGCAGCCTTGTCGGCCTGAATCTTCTCGGCCATCTTGCGCTGCTGTTCAGCCTCCTGCTTGGCCTGCTTGGCCTGGCGTTCCTCCTCGAGCTTGCTGGTCTGGCGGCCCTTGATCAGGTTGCCAATGCTGGACAGCTCCTCGTACTTGGCGACGTACTGGCCCTTGGTAGCATCCTCACCATCGCCATACAGCCACTCCTCGGCGGCGTCGGCGAGCTCGAGCAGACGCGCCTTCTCGTCGGGCTGCGCGAACTCAGCGAGCGAGCCGTCGAGCTTGTCGCGCATCTCGTAGATGTACTCCTCGAGAGCGTTCTTGCGGTCCTCGGTGTCGGCAACCAGCTTGTCCTCAGCGGCCATCTGGGCCTCCTTCTCAAGGAGTGCGTTGCGGGCGGTGATGCTGAGCTCAACGGGCTCGTGCTCTACGACGAGATCGGCGCCCTTCACCCACTTCTTGACGACCTTGGTCTTGGGCTCCTCGCCTTCGGCGCCCTCCTCGGTCTCCTCGACCTCGGTCTCGACCGAGGTGTATGCAGACTCAACGACGTACAGAGCCGAAGGGTCCTGGCGGAGCTTCAGCTTGACGGCCACGGGCTCGCCGTTGGCGTTGGGCTTGACGCCCTTGATGTGCCACACGCCGATCTTGGGGGACACACCCTTGTCGAGCGCCGAGGGGTCGGTGTACTCCGCCGAGATGGAGAAGTCCGACGAGCGGAACAGAGTCACGACCTTAGCGCTGGGGAAAGGAGAGCCCTTGGGGAACACCTCGAGGTGATCCGCGTCCTCGTCACCCACCTTCTGCCACTTGAAGGTGACAGAGTGCGAGTTGATGTCCTCGAACTTGAAGGGCCGCACACGGACGGTGGGCGAGTGCATGGCGCAGACGAAGGTGGCACCACGGGCAACAGCCTCGTCCTGGTTCATGGTGTACGAAAGCTGGCGGCCGTCGAAAGCCTCGCTGATCTTCTCCTTGATAGAGGGGACACGAGTGGAGCCGCCAATGACCTCGATGGCGTCCAGGTCAGCAACAGAGACGCCGGATGCCTCAAGCGCACGCTTGATGGGGCCCGGGATCTCGGCCAGAGCGGGGAGGAGGTACTCCTCAAGCTCCTCACGCTTCATGGAAGCAGACACATCAACGTCGTTCATGAGAGACTCGACGTTGAACATAGCAGTGGTGTTGGCACTGAGGATCTTCTTCAGCTTCTCGCTCTGCTGCAGGACACGGCCCCACGCCTTGGGGTTAGTGGTGACGTCGATCTTGTACTTGTCTTGGAAAATCTTGGCGAAGTGGCGCGAGATGGCCAGATCGATGTCACGGCCACCAAAGTCCTTGTTGGTCTCCGTGGCCAGCACACGGCCCTCGCCCTTCTTCAGGTTCACGATCGAGACGGTGTAGTCGGAGTAACCGAGGTCAACAATAGCGATGGTCTTGAAGGTGTCCTCGGGCAGGTCGGTGCGGAACACACCGTGGCCAACAACGGCAGCACTGACGTCGTTGATGATGCGCACAGGGTTCAGACCGGCAATAATGGCGGCGTCAGCAACAGCGCGGCGCTGAGCGTCCACGAAGTAGGCAGGCACCGCAATCACGACGTCGTTGATGTTGCCCTTCGTGTCCTGCAGAAGGGTGGACTTCAACTTGTCGAAGAACATAGCGGAGAGCTGTGTGAAAGTGAACTCGGTGGGCTCGTTGAGGTAGCGCACCTTGGTGCCGGCGTAGCCCTCAACAGGGAGGATCTGGGCACCGTTGTACTGAGACTCGATCTCCAGAGCAGGGTCCTCACCACGGCGGCCAACGAGACGCTTGAGCGAGCTCACAGTGTTCTTGATGTTCGAGGTCTCCTGGGACTTGGCGGTCTCACCCAAGAAACGGCTGCGCGAGCCGAAGCCGACCAGCGAGGGAGTGGCGCGGTTCGAGACCTCATTGACAACGATGTCAATACCACGGTTGCGGGCCACGCCAAGCACGGTCTTGCCAGAACCGAAGTCGATACCAACGGGAATGCTAACACTCATGTTGTATTTTAGGTGTTAAAATTTGTTGAATTTTCCTTAGTGGGTTTTCACGAAAAATTCTGCTATTACCTGTGAGGTGTAACAAAAGTTCAACAGGGTCTATATTGACTGAAATTTCTTACTAGATATAAGCTGCCGAAACGTTTACCCTTGAACGACTTTATGCATCACGTGTCTCCCCGTCCGGCTTGGGAACGTTCCTGAGTGTTCCAAGCCGTTCTTCCCAGCAGTGGGAGATAGGTGGTGTACTGATACTGTAAGCTTCTAGAACTAAGGCAGCTCCGCACATTTTATCATACAAAGGACATTTTGGGAAGCCGTAAATGTAATTGTGAAAGAAGTTGCCGAGCATTAGCAAATGGTGCTCCACCGCGGATCTCGTCGAGCATTCCTGGTGGATCTATGGGGTTGGGGGACTGCGTAGGCCGGGCGGCAGACCCTAACGCTTCTGGCGCCGCAACCACCTAATAGAGCATCTTTACGGCCTGTGCGGTGGAATTAGTCGATAGTATGGTGCTATCCTTTAGGAACAGGGTAGAAACCGGTAACGTGCATCAATTCAAGCGTTTAGCAACATTTTCCAGATCTGGATCTTTCGTTCAGGAGTCGATCTTGCACCCTTACCACAATCTGATATAGTTTATGCCCGCTGGTGGTGCTTTAATCATATGGGTGATTACGACCAGTTGGCTTGAGTAGTTACGACAATTGGCATAGATTTCATGCGAGCTGATAGATCAATAATGGTTGTATTGAGAATACTGGAGGTAGCGGGTATGAGGTAACTGATCTGAAGGTTAATAGCAGATCCTAGTGTTCAGAGATTCGTTCTCACTGGGTCTTTAAAGTAATAGTGTCGTAGGTACTGTCTTGATATAATCTACTTTATAATCACCAACTGGAACATCCGTCGTATCTCCGGGGGCGTTGGCGAAATCACACGGGACTCGGCACAATTCGGTCAAGGGTCGCCTGGGTAAACAAGACTAGAGGTCTCACGGCTGGGGTGACCTTTACAACTAACACACTACAATGGCCACTGATATTAAGATGTACGGCGCCGACTGGTGCGGTGATACTATCCGTGCCAAGAACGTGCTGAACGAGCACAAGGTTCCGTTCGAATACATTGATCTCGTGGCGCATCCCGAAGAGAAGAAGACTGCCGAGGACATCAGTGGCCGCCCCAAGATTCCAGTGCTGCTCTTTGCTGACGGCAGCTTTCTTTCGGAGCCGAGCAATGCCGAGATTGAGGAAAAGATTCAGTAAGGAGATAAGATTCGGTGACGGGAGATATGCTATCACATCATTTAAATAGATCAATTATTGTTATTTTTATAAGTACACGCTTCCCCAATAAGCTTGGCTCGTTCGGTTTCTAGTGCTTGATAGGGTATGCTATAGTTTATCGATGGAGCACCGATTCTTACGCGGAGGGCCGGTATATCTGGCGCCGGCGTTTGCTCATGGCCACCGACTCCTTGACATTGAAGCCGGTACTGAGTAGGCCCTGGATTTCTTCTAAACTGAGCCCCGCCGTTTCCGGGTAGAACAGGATACACAGGATCCAGCCCACCATACAAATAGCAGCATAGAAGGCAAACGTACCTGTGGGCGTGATGTTATCCAACATGGTCAAGAACGTCGCGGAGATAATGAGAGAGCCGCTCCAGTTCATGGCCGTGGAGAAGGATGTGCCGATTCCACGCACCTGCATGGGCAGCATCTCCGACTGCTGCCATGGAATGTTACCAATGCCTGAGGCGTACGACATCGCAAACACGAAGATGAACACAATGATGATGATGGACCACGTGTTGCCTGTGCTCTGCGAAATGCCGCCCTCAGGGCTGTACTTCACGAAGTGGAAGGCAATAGAGCACATGACGAGACCCACGACCATGCCCCACATCGTGCCGACCAGAAGCACGCGCCTGCCGATCTTGTCGATGATGAGGAACGCCACGCCGGTAAAGACGAAGTTCGTTCCGGCAATGATGATGGACACGGCCGTCGGGTTGCTGAAGCCCACGCTCTCGAACATGGTGCCCGAGTAGTACAGCAGCGAGTTCCAGCCACTGAACTGCTGCAGCGCCTGGAGCGTGATGATAATGGCGAGGCCGCGGCGGTTCGCCGGGCGCACGAAAAGCTCGCGCAGGTTGTGGCGGAACGTCACGAACGCCGACCGGATCTTCTCCGTGTAAGGCACGTCGTCGCCGTCCGTCAGCGCACGCACGGGCACGTCGGCGGAGATCTCGGCGATCTTATTCGACACCTGCTCGTCGCTGGGGTTCTGGTATATTTTGCGCAGCACGTCTTGAGCCTCGGCGGTCCGGCCGCGGGAAATCAGGTAGCGCGGAGATTCGGGCATGAACACAAACGCACACATCTGGAACGTCGACGGGATCAGCGACAGGCCCACGAGGATACGCCAGCCGTTGTGGACATGCGTGAGGCCGTACCCAATGGCGTAGGCCACGAGCTGGCCGAACGTCAGGAACAGCACGTTCATCACGACCAGCCGGCCGCGGAACTTGGTCGGCGCCATCTCGCTGAGGTACATCGGTGCCACCAGACTCGCGAACCCGACGCCCCAGCCCATGATGAAGCGGCCCACAATCATCACCCACAAAGAGTGGGCGCCCGTCTGCATGGCAGCACCCACAATGAACATCACGTTCGCAGAGGTGATGACCCACTTGCGTCCAAACGCGTCGGCCAGGCTTCCGCCCACCAGCGAGGTGACCAGCGCGCCCAGCGAGGTCGCCGAGGTGATCAGCTCCTTGTGGCCGGACGTGAGCCGCGTGTGCAGATCGGACTCCTTCATGATCACGAGGGCACCGGAAATGTAGCCGGTGTCGTAGCCGAACATGAATCCGGCAAAGGACGTGAGTGCGGCCACCCAGAAAATCAGGTACGTGGGACGCAGCGCATCGATCGAGTTGTTGATGGCCATGGCCTCCGCGGCCTCCGAGTTCTGGTCGAATTGGTAGCTCGTGTCGAAATTGGCGGTCGAGCTCGTGCCATAGTACGACTCCGCGCCGTTATGTGGCGATTCAATGGACTCTGGGTATGTTTGGGACGACTTGACTGCGGTCATCGCTGGGTTCTTAGACTCGGGCGAGCCCTGGCGCGAAAGGCCTACGCGCCTGAGGCCTCTTCCCAGGGATTTAACTTTTGAGTTACCCGGCTGTTTAGCGGGAGGTTCATCTGCCGCCATTTAATGGCGATGAAAGAGAGGATATGCAGTTGTAGGGGGCGATGTGGACTGGATAAATTGTAGGTGTGAAACCACCGTACGCATGGAAGCCCAGGTTTTTTGAAAAATAAAGTGGGGTGTGGTGTGGTGGTGGAGGGGTTCGTATCTCACGCGCCATTTTCGAAGCAGCGGCATAAGCAGAGGTTGCCGCGCGCCAGGGCAGCAGGGTAGAGAAATATAGTCGGATCGTGAGGGAAATCGGTGATGCGCCGTTTATTGGTGCGGCAATTTTGCTTTGCTCTCGTGCGAGAATTATGCAGTACATATAACTAGATAGTCTTGTGTGTGATCAATTCCTATGTAGCGTGGAAGTTCTATGTAGTGTAGCATTTCACGGAGAGAAATATATATTTGCCTACCTTTACCAAGCCTAAGCAGATCACCCCGCTCAGCGGGTGGTTCCTAGCCCGACCAGCCTATCGCTGCTCCTTAGCTCAGCTCGGAGGTGTGGCCTTCTTGCCTCGTAGAGTGTGACGGATGTACCCAAAAGCCAAGCGGGCCAAAAATGAGAGCTCGGCCATGCTCCAGTGGGCCGGCTCGGCCGCGATGGATAACCTCCGCCAGATCAGAGTGCTGGTGGTGGGAGCCGGTGGTCTGGGCTGTGAGATCCTGAAAAATCTCGCAACTTCGGGGTTTGAGAGCATCGATGTGATTGATATGGACACAATTGAACTCACAAACCTCAACCGCCAGCTCTTGTTCCGAGATAAGGACATAGGCGCCTATAAAGCCGAAGTGGCCGCTCGAGTCATTGAAAAAATGACCCCATGTCGCGTCCAGAGTCATATTGGCCGCGTACAAGATATGCCTGATTCCTTTTACGAGCAGTTCCACATAATTGTGTGTGGACTAGACAACGTCGAGGCCCGGCGCTGGATCAACGCCAAGATAGTGGACTTATGTTTTTCCGATCCAAGTCCCCAAGGGCTCCGGCCACTGGTTGATGGTGGCAGCGAGGGACTGAGAGGTCAATGCCGTCTGATACTTCCGGGAATAACGCCGTGCTACGAGTGTACTTTGAGCTTGCTGGCCACCGGTGAGAACAAGACCTACCCCTTATGCACCATTGCCTCTATACCTCGTCAGCCCGAGCACTGCATCCAATGGGCGCGCATTATTCAGTGGCCCCAAGAGTTTGGGACCGAGAAGCAGCCGGACTTCGACAATGAAGAGGATATGGAGTGGCTGTTTGAGCACGCGCAGACGAGGGCCGCCAAATTCGGGATCCTCGGCGTTACGCTCGAACTGGTGTACGGTGTTCTCAAGAACATTATCCCGGCCGTGGCCTCGACGAATGCGATTATAGCGGCGGCCTGCTCGATCGAGGTGATAAAGCTGGCCACCGGCAAAGGCGAGCCGCTCGATAATTACTTCATGTACGCTGGGGACTCTGGGGTGTTCGGGTCCACCCTCGCATTAGAACGGCGCGAGGACTGTTTGGTTTGTGGATCGAACGGCATTTCGCTCACTCTTAGTGCCCAGGCAACGCTGCAAGCGCTGCTGGACGAGCTCAGGAACGCCCTGCCCCAGCTCCAGGAGGTGGTGAAACCGCCGTCAATAACCACGGCCGACGGAGCGATTCTATACATGGCCCACGCGACTCCCGCCGCTCAGCTAGCCCGCAAGCTCGACGACTTGGTGCCTGGGCGGTCTTTTGAGGTAGCCGTGAGCCATGCGAAGCTAAGAGTGCCCGTGCGGGTGAATATAGATCTACTTAGTTAGGTTGGTGACGATATCGTCGCCAGTAATGATACATGACGAGGCCACCACGATTTCGCGCTCGTCTTTGCCCGGCTGGCGCAGCGCCTGCTGGATGGCCGTGGCCTCGGCGTAGGTGACTCCGCCCGGAACGACGACAAGCACGCGCGGGCTGGTGCTGGCTTTGCGGGTGTTCCGGCTCAGCGTGCGGCGGATCTTCGCCTCGCGGTGCGCCAGCTCGTCACGCGTGGTGAACGTCTCGTCCTCGAACTCGACCTCCATCGCTGTTTTGGCCACCGGCACGATCCCGCGCGCCATCTGGGCGAGACGCGCCGTGAGCGGCACGTACCCGGCGTACTGCTTGGACTCTGGGGCCTGGCTCGGGTATAGCTTGTACGGCCGCATGAGGCTCGACCACGGGTAGAGCGGGCCCTCGGGCCGTTCGGCCAGCGTGGACATGTCTCCGTCCATGGTGAAGCCGTTGCCTGCGGCCGAGATGCCGCCGCCCAGCTTCGACGAGTCGGCGGCGCTGCTGCCGCCCGGCGTAGTGTCAGAGCCGAAGCGGGTGAACGACGTGAGCTGGGACGGCGAGAGCAGCGACTGGAACGAGGACGCCTTGCTGGGGAAGATCAGGCCGCGCTCGCGCACGTACGGCAAGATATTAAGCGCCTGGTAGCCGTAGGTGCGCAGCACGTCGCCGTAGAACAGCTGGTGCAGCATCGACTCTTTGAGGCCGCCCCTCAGCTGGCACAGCAGCGCCAGCAGCCGCAGCACGAGCGTCAGCGGGGCCCCGCGGTACATCAGGTCCTGGATCCGCGCCACGACCTGCGTGGTCGTCAGCTGGTGGTCCAGCAGCTGGCCTTGCAGCTCGAACGCGTCGCGCCGCACGCCCGTCTCCATCTCCTTCATAATCAGCGTCGCCAGGTCCGTGTGCGTGTCGACCAAACGCTGCGTGGCTTGCAGCGACCCGAGATTCTGCACAACGGTCCGGATCTCCGCCAGCGATGAGTCTTGGCGCGAGATGTCGCTGCCGCGGTGGTAAGCCTCCTGAATCTCTTTGGCGCTGATATGGAGGTACTCACACGCCTCGGCAAACCCGTTCTGGGCTATCGATCTGAAGAGCGGGTCGGCTTTCAACGAGGCTTTGGTGCCTCGCTGCGTCGTGCCGCTCGACGTGAAGCCGATACTCTCGGCCAGCACGCCCTGGTAGGTGGTTTGGCACAGCAGAGGCGTGAGCAAGTCGAGGTCTCGATCTATGATGATGACGTGCTCGAAGGACGCGCCGAAAAACGTCGAGCTCGCGTACCCGATGCGGTAGTCCACAAACTCGCGCCGGTTCTGGTGCGTCGTGAGCTGCGTTTCGTCCAGATCCAGGCCGTCGCCCAGCTTGATGGTCTGGTCCTTGACCCGGCTCTCGTCGCGTTTCGCGCGTAGAAGGTGCGCTATGTATTTTGATGTCGCTCCAATGGCGGTGACGCGGCCAAAGGCGCCGCTGTCGACTTTTTGCAGGTGGTCCAAGGCCCACACCAGCGGCCACACGGCCTTTTTGGTGTCGTGGACAGAGGCGCTGCTGAACGTCTGCAGGATCGTGGGCTCAATTGGATCGGGGACCAGACCCACGGGCCACGCTTTGAGGTCCACGTCGCCGAGCACGCCGAACTTCGTGAGAATCACCACCACCGACGCCTCCACCTCCCGCGTCACTATCACGCACAGCGTGCTTCCTTGGTTCGCCTGGGCGCTTTTCCCTACGAGCGCGACACTATCTGGCTCTGAATGCGTCAAATACACGATCGCATGGCTGTCGTGGGTAGTTTCAGCAACCTCCGTCGTCAATGGCATGAGGGCCGTGACGCCATGGCTGGTGAGCAAACTGTACGGCGCTAATGCGCTCAGAACGGGCAGCACCGCCGGATCTGCGAGCAGCAGGAACTCGGATGCCGGTACGCCGTCTAGGAGCTCCACAAACGACTCCAAGGCGCTTTGGTCGGCCATCGGGGCGAGTCAACAGCGGGCTCTGACCGGGACCGAAATCTAGGGTGTGTGTGGGGTTGTCGGAACCGCATATCACACCCATCAGCTTGTGATATAGCCTGGTTGGTAAGTACATCTCTACTCGTGATCTCATTTCTACGTGTCACGCGGTGTCATTTTTGTGAGTATTTAATTTAAAGAGGCTTAAATAATTAGGGGCAGGTGTTTGCTGTGCGCATCATGCCCGCACCTAGATTTTTGTAGAGTACAGAACCAATCATTCAGCTCTGCCGTGATCCAGCAACTCAAAACACTCGCTGCCGGAGTTCACAGTTACTGCATGATTCAACGTTTATTCTTCCTCGGCCTGGCGCTTCTGGGCCATGGAGAGGTACCACTGGTCACGCTCGTTGGCTCTCTTGACGTGATACCCATACCAGAACCAGTACGCGGTCGGAAGGCCGATCGCGAAGCTAGTGAGAATATCGCGGGTGATGCACTTGCCGAGAGTGCCGGTAATACGGGTAGCAGCAGTATTGGTGACCATTTCGTATATGCTTTATTCAATCAAAGGGAGGTTAAATCGATCGAAGCGAGCACAGCGACGACCCTCCACCCTGAAAAAGGGTTCACTGCTTCCCAGTGGCAGGGTATGGCGTGAAGAGCGTGTTGGATCCCGGCTTATGGCACGGAGCACACAACAACGGCTTAGGGCGGCGGCTGCTTTGGGACCAATCCGCCCTAGCCAATAGCCGCTGGGCTGACACGACCGTAACGAGATATAGAGGAAATCTACCTGGGGCCGAGAAGTCACTTGATACGCTTAATCGCGACGTCCCAAAACTTAGGGGATCGGTTTCTTCGTGGGCCCTGGGATTTCACGCAATCAGATATATGTTTGCTCGTGCTGCTCTTAAAAACACGCGTGCTCTGCCTTCGCGCCAGTTCAGCACCACTGTTGCTCGTCGCAGTGGTCACCACGACGGTCCCTACTCGAACCTCCCGTTCCAGGTGCACCACCGCAAGTATATCCCCTACGGTGTTCTTCACTGGGGTTTCTTCGGTCTCGGCATGCTGACTCCTGTTGCCATTGTGTACTACACCTTGAAGAAGTCGGGTAACCTTTAAAAATACTGTGGAACTGCTGCTATCATTGCATTCCCTGTGGCCACCATACCTGCTCAACGCCGGATCCGGCTCCGCCCCTATCCAAGTTTAGCGAGGCTATAGGTACGTATACTGGAGTTTGACGGTTGGAGGTCAAGGATTCTGACTCGTAGACCTTATGAAAGTGAGCCAGATCTATTCGAGACCGCTATACGAGGGCGTGAGGCATTAAGTGTGTATTCCGTAGATGTCAAACAATAATGAATGTTACAGGTTGTGAGGAGATGTGTGTCGTGAAATTGTGCTCAAAGCTTCGAACGACACAAAGCTTCGAGCGACACTTGCGGTTCAACGTTGGCGATCTGCGTAAATGAATGCACGTTAGTAAGCGAACATGACGCCTTAGGATCTAGATGCGCTAGATAACTTAAAGATTTATCCATAACGAAAAGATCTTATAATTAATTAATCAGAGAATTGTAAGAAGCATTTAAGCACCCGAAGGACTGGCCGCAGCGGTCCCACCCTGGCGGGGCAGTTCAAGAACCACCCACGGACCCTAGATCACACCGCCCCAGCTTAGCGACCCTAACTTGGCCACCCACCACACCGAACGAAGTATGGACGCCATTGCCGCAGAGTTCAGCGTGGATTCGCACGTATCCGGAGTGTCCGGCGGCGCCGAGCCGGCGCTTGCGTCGCGCGGCCCCGAGTTTGCGTTTCCCGCCGTCGCGCAGCCCGCGGCGTTCCTGCGGGCGCACACGGACGACGCCAGCAACCCCGCCGCCAAGATCCGCATCCAGCACGGCACGACGACGCTGGCGTTCAAGTTCAAGGAAGGTATCATCATTGCGGTGGACTCGCGAGCCTCGGCCGGCTCGTGGGTGGCGTCATCGACGGTGAACAAGGTGCTGGTGATCAACGACTACATGCTGGGCACGATGGCCGGCGGTGCGGCGGACTGCCAGTACTGGGAGAAGTGGCTGGGCTCGCAGTGCCGCATGCACGAGCTGCGCAACAAGGAGCGCATCTCTGTGTCGTCTGCGTCCAAGATCCTCTCGAACGTGACGTACCAGTACAAAGGCGCCGGCCTGTCGATGGGCACGATGATCTGCGGCTACACGCGCCGCGGCACGAAGCAGGTGCCCGAGATCTACTACGTGGACTCCGACGGCTCGCGCGAGGCGGGCGACCTGTTCAGCGTGGGCTCCGGCCAGACGTTTGCGTACGGCGTGCTCGACCGGGGCTACCGCTACGACCTCTCGCTGGACGAGGCGCTGGCGCTCGGCAAGCGCGCGATCCTCGGCGCCGTGCACCGCGACGCGTTCTCGGGTAACTCCGTGAACCTGTACCACATCACCGCGGACGGCTGGACGTACCACGGCAACTTCCCCGTGGCCAGCGAGATCTGGAAGGCCAAGGAGGCCGAGGGCTCGTTCAACGACGTGCGCACCGAGTAACCGTGTACAATGGATTCAGGGTAACTCGGTGAAGTCGCCGCCGGCTGGCTCGGCGTGGAGACTGTGTGATGCTTAGGATAAATAATAAATATAAATAAGACAACGACCTACTTCATGGAACGCACTGCGCACTTCATGTACTTCGCGCTTCACGCACCTCGCACTTCAGGCACTTCGGCACTTCATGGGACGTTGTTCACGGCTTGGCGTTTCGGGCCGGGCGGCGCCAGGGCCGGGCTGTCTGCGGTCTCCGCGCCGCGCTTGAGCTCGAGCTGACGCTTGTGGGCCTTCAGCTTCTCGATCATGCCGCGGATCTCGGCGGTGGGGTTCGGCATGGCCTCGGCCTTGGCGAGGATCTCCGAGATCTTCTCGAGGCTCGGCTGCTTCTTTTTTTCGGGCGACTTGCTGCGCGCAGGTGATGCAGCGGCGGGGGTGCTGGGTGTGGCGGCGGAAGGGGCGCTCGCAGCAGGTGCCGATGTGGCTGGTGCGGCTGGCGCTGTGACCGGTGTAGACGGAGCAGCCGGCGAAGCAGTCGCTGCTGGTGCTGGCGCTGCTGGTGCTGTCGCTGCCACTGGCGCAGCCGCTGCTGGTGGTGCTGCTGCTGGCGCTGCTGGCACAGGCGCCGGGGGAACCGCGGGCTGGGCGATCTGCGGCTGGGCCTGGATCGTTGCCGGCTGCTGCGGCGCAGGCGGCCCGACCGCAGCATTCGCGGCGATATGCGGCTGGGCGCTGATCTGGGCCGCACTGGGCGCGGCTTCTCTCGCCTGCCTGGCCTCCCTGGCCTCCTTGGCCTCCTTGGCCTCCTTGGCTTCCTTGGCTTCCCTCGCCTCGCGCAACTCCCGCAGCTCGCGCAGCTCCTTGGCCTCTTTCGACTCGCCGGCGTCGAGCGGCGGCACGCGCTGCGTGCTGCGCAGCAGCTGCATGGCCTGTGTGAGCAGCTTCTGCACCGCGCCGGGCTGCTGCAGCACGCTGCCGAGACTGCCGAGGCCGCCCGCCTGTTTCGCCGTCTGCGCGATCACCACGGCGAGCGCGTTGCTCAGCAGCTGCGGGTTGAGCGGCGGCTGGCCGTCCTTGGCGAGCTCCTGCTGCACGTGCTGCTGCAGGCCGGCCAGCAGCTTGACCGTCTCGGCCGGCAGGACCGCCGGCTTGGCCGCGCCGCCCGCAGCGGGGCTGCCCAGGCGGCCACTCGCCGCGCCGCTTGCGCCACTTATGCCGCTCAAAGCGCTGGCCGGGCTGCCCGGGGCTGTGCTGCTGCCCGCAGCGTCGCCGAACGTCACAGGCAGGTTGGTGCCGAGCGTGGCGGTCAGCTGGTGCAGCGGCACGCCAACCTGGGCGGCGCGCGCGGCGCGTTCAGCAAGGACGCGGCGCTGCTCGAGCTCGCGGTCGCGGTCGCGCTGCTGTTGGAGCTGGCGCGCCTGCTCGCGTGCCTGCTCGCGCGCCTGCTGCTCGGCGAGCGCCTGCTGCTGTGCGATCTGCTGCTGCTGCTGGCGCTGCGCCGCGCGCTCGCGCTGCTTCTCCTTCTCGGCGAGGTACTCCTCGTCCAGGCCCCACAGCCAGCCTTTGCCCTCCTTGCGCACCTTGCGGAAGCTCTTGCTGCTCGACAGGTTGTGCCGCACCGAGTTCTGCCACCCGGCGGGACAGTACCGGTAGAACGGGAACAGGTCCATGATCGCCTCGTAGATGTCGCCCAGCGACAGCCCGGCCTGCGTCCCGTCGGGCAGCCGCGACAGGCCCTCGCGCAACGCCGCCGTGATGAGGTGCGAGTACGAGTGCGACGGCTTGTTGCGGAACGGCTCGGGGATCTCCTCAGGACGGTACTCGCGCTTCGGCTTGCGTTTCTGGCGCTGCGGCGCGGCGGCACCGCTGCTGCTGCCCGGCGCCGCCACGCCGCTGCTGCCTGGTGCGGGCCCGGCGCCGTTCAAGCCGCCCAGGCCGCTCAGACCGCCCAGACCGCCGAGGCCGCCGAGGCCGTTGAGCGCGCCGAGATTGAGGCCCGGCACGCCGCCGAGCGCCGCCATGTTTCCCAGCCCCGCCAGCGGGAAGTCACCGAGCGCGCTGCCAGCGCCGCCCGCACCGCCCGCACCGCCTGCACCGGCGCCTTGGGTGCGCTGCAACGCCTGCAGCTGCTGGAGCAGGCCGAGACCGGCGGCGGGCTGCAGCCCATGCAGCCCGTCGAGGCCTTGCAGGCTCTGCAGCGCCTGCAGCTGCGTCAGGCTCGGCAGGCCGAGGCTGTTCGTGCCCACGCCCGTATTAGTGTTCGCGTTGGTGTGGGCATTCGCGGCGGTGTTCGCACTGTGGTTCGCATTAGCGTTGGCGTTGTGGCTGTTCGCGCCGTTCGCGTCGTACATCAGCAGGTCGTCGCTGCCCTGCGTGAGGCTCGCCTGCAGCCCAAGCAGCTGCTGGAGGTTGAGGTCTTTGTTGCTGTTGCTGTTGCTGTCTTTGTGCGGAATGTCGAAGCCGGGGATGTCCGGCAGGCCGGCGATCGCCGCGTTGACCTGCGCGTTGACGGCCGCGAGCTGGTCGGCGGGCACGTGCGCGAACAGGTTGTTCTCGTCGTGCTTGACGTCCGACGCGCGGCGGTGGTCGAGCGAGGCGTGCGGCGCGGCGCGCGCGTCGGCCGGCGGGTTCGGGCGTGCGGCACCGAGCGCGGCAGCGTCTATATCGCCGAGCCCCAGCGACCCCAGCGAGGGGTCGAGTGAGAGGTCGCTCGAGCCTTTCTTGGGCGACTGGCGGGGGTTGGCTGTGCTGGCCGCGTTCGCATTGGCCGGTACTGTATCTAAATTGCTGAGGGGGTTGCCTAGTGGGTTGCCTAGTGGGTTACCCAGTGGATTCGCTAATGGGTGGCCTAATGGGTGGCCTAATGGGTGGCCTGCATTTCCCGACGGATTGCCTGGATTCCCCAGTGGATTCCCCAGTGGGTTTCCCAGTGAATTGACCAATGAGTTATCCCGGCTCGCTGAGTCTGTGCTCCCCTCGCGCCCCTTGCTGCTGCTCTTGCTCCCCTCGCGCTTCTCGCTCTTCTCGCTCTTCACCTGCTTCTCCTCTACCTTCTCGTCCTCGTCCTCGTCCGTGACGCGGCCCTGCATGGGCAGCACAAACGAGAACGCGATCTGGCCGATCTGCACCTTCGTGGCGTCGCGCAGCGGCACGGTGCTGCCTGTCTCGACGAAGACGTCGCCCACGAACGCGCCGTTGCGCCCGATCACGGTGAGCTCGAAGCGCTGCGTCGCGAAGTTGTAGAAAATCTTCGCGTGGCGCCGCGAGATCGCCTTGGCCGGGCCGAGGTGCACGTCGACGTCCGCCGTCGGGCCGCCGTGCTCGGACTTGCGCCCCAGCACGACCTGCAGCGTCTGCACGTAGAACGTGAACGAGTCGAAGTCCAGCCGCGCATACGCGCTCACGCGGTTCGAGGCGTCTTCCGCGTTGTCCATCGAGGCGGGCAGCGGCGGCGCGCTGACGGAGGGTGCGCGCGAGCCGTTGCGCGACGCGGCCATGGACGTGGCCGCCGAGCCGGCCGCTGAGGTTGCAACGGAGTTCGCAGCCGAGTTGGCTGCTGACTGGGCTGCTGACTGGGCCGCTGACTGGGCCGCACTGGCTGAGGTGCTGGGATTGGCTGCACCCAGTGCACTGCCTGCACTAAGTTTCGTGGGCGAGTCGGACTGTGCGCGCGATGCCGGCCGCGGCTGCACGACCGTCGCGTCGAGCTCGCCGGCGCGTGAGGCCGCGGACGGGGCGGCCAGCGGCGTGCTGGCGCGTGTGCCGCTGGGCGTGCCTGCACCCAGATCGGGGGCCAGCGGGTTGCGCAGGACGCTGCCGGGGCCGCTACCAAGCGGCGTGGCGTGGCCGGAAGCCGCGGAGTCGGCGCTGGAGCGGCGTGGCGCGGCAGGCGCGGCGGCGGGAGCAGAAGGCGTCTGTGGTGTTGCTGTGTCGACGGCCTCGAGGTCGAGCTGGTCGAGCTGAGCCAATTGGTGTTTGAGGTGCGGATCGAGCGGGTTCGCGGCCAGGAGCGCTGCGAAATCGTCGGCGTGCGGCGTGTCGCCCAGCGCGGGGTCGACGGGCGTGCCGCTGGGCGTGCCGCCGCCAATGCCGGGGCCGGCGCCCAGGCCGGGGTCTATGCTGCCTTCAGGGCCCATTGACGAGTCTCAATTCCCACGTTCAATGGTAGCGCGGCCGTTCTCAGGGGGTGGTCTCCTCTCGGCCTCGATAAAAGCTAGGGCGTAGCTAAAGGCTTAAGGCTGGAAAAAAAATTCATTAGTCAGGGGAAATAATAATACCCTGCGGAACCAACCCTCGACCCGATATACCGCCCACTATCGCTTACCCTCTACCGTCGAACAGCCGCTGCTATGGCTGGTGAGGCTTTTATGGCCGCATCTACGGGAGTGACCGCGAATCGCTAAAAACGGTGATAACGTATCGCAGAGATTGATAGATTTGCGAGAGTCAGTTGCCCTTAGCTGTCAGCATTGACGTGCTAGCACTGGACGGGTGTGGTCCGCTGAGCAGGCCGCTGGTGCTCGCCTTGATGCTCATTAATTCGTATATATATTTCTACTTTCTTAGTGTTCACTTATCTATGGCCGGGGGTGGTCCGCATCTGAGACTTCCCGCTCTCTACCTTGTGGCCCAGGCCATGGAGTGAAAAATCCACTTTTTCATGCACCCGGATGGTGCATGCACCAACCCTGGACGCAGGCTAATGTTCAGGTTATTTTATGCTCTGATAGCTCCAGATCGTGTATGATAATGCAATGTAAGTGAAGTAATAGATAGATCACGGTCGTGGTCGCTCTGTCGCCGATCGTGGGCTGGCCGGGTGCACCCTTCCAGCCACATGGGGCCGCCAGCCGCTCGTGCATACTCCCAACGCTTGCGTCAACGGCGATCACCATAGAAATTCTGTCCGTGATTGGCTGAGCGAAAAATTGCGTGCTTCGCTGACACAAGCGGTGCTCAACCACTGCAAGCAGTATATCCCAAGTAAGTCATTATATCATTATTAGCGTAATTAGTCTCTTTGTTAAGGGACGCTAATGTCTCAATGCGGAGGTGATGCCCGTGACCGGCTCCACGCCGTCAAGCGCCTTGCTGTTGTGGTACGTCTCGCCGCCCTCCGCCAGCGACTCGCCGTCGAGCGAGATGCGGTGGCCAGGGATCTGGCCGCGCTGGCGGAGGTACGCATCGCCGCCGAATCCCTCGGCCACCTCGGTCTCGGCGACCTTGTGCGACAGCTTCTCCCACGCGAGCTCCTTGTCGTTGATATCCTGGTACACGAACCAGAACACAATTCCGGCCACCAGCGAGGCGACCGCCAGGCCGGTGTACATGTACATGATCTTGGGATCCACCAGCACGGGGTTCAGGGCCTCGTTGAGCGCCGAGCCGACGGCGTTGGTCAGCAGGAAGATCGACATCACAAACGACTTGATGCTGGCCGGGGCGTGCGTGAACGCGAACTCGTTGCCCGTGACAGACGCGAGGATCTCGGAAATGCCCATCAAAGCCCACGCCGGCGTCTGGATGGCCACGTGAGCACTCTCGCTGGCAGTGCAGATGCCGAGCTTCTCGTCGTAGGCGCCAGCACGGCAGTGGGCCGGCGACGACTCGTAGATAAGTTTCTGGAAGCCGGCAGCGTAGCCCATCGACGCGGCACACACAATGAATCCTAGGGAAATACGGGTGATGGGCAGCATGAGGAAGCCCATCTTACGCAAGCCAGGGTAGATCAGGTTGTCGAAGATAGGGATGAAGATGATGATGGTGATGGGGTCGAGGTTCTGCAGAATATCGTTCGGCAGCTTGTGGGTGTTGGCCTGGCCGGCCTGCGACGTCAGGTTGCCGGAGATCTGGGAGTAGCACACCCAGTAGATCGGGTAGAACACGAACACCTTGAAACCATAGACACCACGACGGACCTCCTCGACGAAGATGTCCGTCCAGGGGACGGGGGGCAGGCCAAGCTTGGCGCGGACGGAAGGCTTGGCAACCTCGAGCGTGAAACGCTGGGCCACGGGCTTCCACCAGCGGAACATCGGGTATACCATGTTGTTGAGCGAGGTCATGAAGCGGCTCTTCGGGATGCGGATCTCCTTGAGCAGCTTCTCGTCTTCGCCCTCGACGGCCTCCTCGTGCGTGTAGCGCTTGCTGCGCGGCTGGAAGCCGTTCGTGACGGCCAGCCAGATGATGCGGCACGTGTCCGGGATCGGCGAGCCCTGCGGCGGACGCACAATGTAGCGCTTGCGGCCGAACACGAGCGTGGCAATCGCAACGGAGAAGAACGCGAACGGCAGGCAGTACGCGGCCCAGAAGTCGACGTTGTCCTCAAGCTCAGTAGTGGCAATCGCCGACAGCGAGCCGATGTTGATGGCCCAGTAGAACACAGAGTAGATGAACTGGTGCGTCGCGGCGGGGTCCACAATGACGCGCTCGCCCGACTTCAGCGTGCGGATGTACGGCTTCGTGTTCGTGTACTGCTCGGCAATAAGCGTCGACACGTTGCTCTTGATGCCGCCGGTGCCCAGACCCAGCAGAATCATCGCGGCGATCAGGCCGCCCAGACCCGCCTGCTCCATGTACTGCGGCAGCGAGGTGACCATGAGAATCAGCAGACCGCACACGTAGATGCCGCACGCCAAGCAGATCGTCCAGTACTTGCCGAGCTTCATGTCGGCCAGCATCGCGAACGGGATCGGCGTCACGTAGCACCAGAAGCTGAAGAATGTCGTGAGACCGGTGGCCATCTGCTGGTTCTGCGCGTAGCTCTTGCGGCCAATGCCTCCGGGACCGTGGCCGCTGTACGCGGGATCGTTCTTCCAGTCGCGGGGACGCTGGATGTAGTTCTGGAACGGGCCAGTGAGACCGTAGTACGTGAACCGCTCAGACAGCTCGACAAGCGCAATGAGGAACGCGCTGAGGGGGAACGAGTCGCGCACCTTGCGCAACGACGTCATCTCCTCGTCAGTAGGCATCACGCGGTCGTCAACCGCGTCGCTGAAGTCCTCGTTGCTGTCCTGGATGCTCGCAGGCATCTCCTGGACGGAGGCCTGCGTCTTCTCGTTCTTGGAACGGCCGAACATTTAGGGGACCTCGGTACTGATTATGGTTGTTGAGTGTACGAAGTACCTAAGAGGAAGGCTGGTGTGTATTAAGTAGAGGTGGTGGTGCTCTGATCCTTAAGTGTTTTGCGTCACTCAGAAATCCGATCGGGTTCGGATAACTCAAATCTCACTTCGTGAAAATTCCGCCTCGTATTTATGTCGCCGGTCTCGTGCGGCGCCAGGTTTTTTTGTAATCTCCCCTATTGACCCTATATCCGATCTGCAGCTTCGAGGGAGATTTCTGACATCGTACCTCTAGGGTTCCCAGCAAGGCTGAGCGATATGCAGCAGATAAGGCCGCTCTGTCAAGGCGAATCGCGTTGATATCATAGGGGTAAGGGTCCGATCCCCGACATAGCTTTAGGCTCGCTGGGAGCGGAATAAAGTGAGTGGATAGACCCGTATCAGCCGGGACCCAGAGATAGATCGGGATATCAGCCCCCCTCCCTACGCCCTTCTTTCTCATGCATGGGCCGCGGATTCTTGCGTAGACGAAGCCTTGCGGTGAATCTACCTCAACCATCGCATCTCATCACAGCGGCTGGCGAAAGCCTCGGGAGATCATCCGTTGGCCGCCGATAAAGTCGTGATTCTCATCTCAAACTCATCAGCCCCGCTTTCTTCCTTACCTTTTTTAATTGTTTCCAACCCATATACGCTCAATCTGCCTGCACTAAACCTTGCCCATCTATCTCGTGCCTGTGATGTACCCTAGGCCTAAAGCTCCAAATGGGCCGTGAAAATTTCGGCGAAGTCGCGAGATGGTCATCTAAAGACCTCACACGGGCCGGCTTTCTGCCGGTTTTAGCGTATTTGTGAGTATTTTAGACCTCAAATAGTCTATCACCGTTAAATAGCGGTCATCACTCTACCAAGCGCATTTTTCCAGTGCCCTTATAGGTATCTGGTGACCCGCCATTCGCTGATCGATCTGCACGCTTACTTAATCTCTCGAGGGTAATGTCTTTCGGCCGACGAGTGGTGGAGAACTCGCCCGCGACCCAGGACGTATTACCCTGTTACCGCTCGCTTCCCCACAGAGACTTCGAAGATAAGAGACCCTAAATGGAAAAGGCGCAATCGACGCATGCGACAAAGTTACGCAAATGCATCGCTAAATGTTCTAAGATTATGCCGGTCCAGGGTATAGTTGGCGCAAAAGATTTCGCTCGCTGCGACGCAAGTACCTTACAGATCCTTGATAAGTGTTTAATGGATCCTGTATACATGAACCCAACGGGAAGTACCACTCAGTCAGTTCAAGCGAAATACAGCGCGGTTTCATGATTCTTTTTAAGTGTAGTCTTCAGGCAATGGCTTTATCTCGCCATATCGTAGATCAATGGTGAACGAACCGCTTCATTGGCGTTAGGGTAATTAAGTAATATCGACATTTAGATCCGAGACATTGGGCCCAGGCTAGCCCAGGCTAGCAGGAGTGGAGGGGAGAAAAAAAAGCAAATACTTATTCAGTCCAATGCAATGAAGTATGTATCTACAATATATTTAAGCCCTAAGCAATCTGGGTCGCCTCGGTGAGCTCAATGTTGTAATCCTTCTTGAGCTCCTCAAGCAAAGGGTAGGCGATCTCAGGCGTGACCGGGGCGAAAACACCGGGCTGCTTGAACTGACCGCGCAGAACCTGCTTGACGGCAACAGCGCACGGCACACCGACAAGGCGGGCCATGGCGGAGTAGCCGCCCTTCTGGCCGGTCGGGTCACCGTTGAGACAGAGAGTCGAAGTGCGAATCTCCTTCTCGCCGTTGGCCCACTCGATTCCGAACTTGTGCTGAAGCATGACCATATCACGCTCACCCTGCTCAAACTGCATCTTGTCCTCCAAAGTGGCGCACAAGGTGTCAAGCGGGTTGCCACGCGGGGTAGTCTTGGTCTCCGAGAACATGCCCAACCAGCTGAGACCGCCGAGGATACGCTCCTCAAGGCCGTTAGTAGCCTTCAAAGAGGGCGCCTTGCTGTTGATCGCAGCCACGAGGTCACTGGACTTCGTGCTCTTGGCACCCGTGATCTCAGCCAGGGCCTGGTTCCACGGCACCGACTTGTCCCAGAACGCACTGGGAGTGTCGTCCAAGAATCCGAGGTCGACAAGGACCTTGATGAACTCGGGGAAGCCCTGGTAACGCAAAGTACCACGAACAATGTCCTGGGCCTCGGGGATGGCGTAACGCTCCTTGTAAGGGCTCGAGTCACGGTTGGGGTAAGCAACGAACGCATAGCCGGGGTAGATGAAGTACGACTTGGCGGTCTTCATCAGCTCAGGGCCGGCAACATCGACAACCTTGCCATTCTCCCAGAAGCGGGCGGCGTTGCGCAGAGCCAGCAGGACACCGCGAGACGACCACGAGAACTTGTAACCGAGAGGGTTGTTCGAGTCCTCGGCCGAGGGCAGGCCACCGCAGTAGCTCAGGAACGACGTGATCTTGCCGTTCTGCTTGTGCACCTCGTCGATCGTCTTGACGGCGTACAGGTGGTCAAGACCGGGGTCCAGCCCGATCTCGTTCATCACCACGATGCCGGCCTCCTTGACCTTGGGCTCGAGCGCCTGCATGGCGGGCGAGATGTACGAGGTGGTCACAACGTGCTTCTTGTTGCGGATCGCCGACTCAATCACCTGGGCGTGGTAGGTGTACGGGATCAGCGAGATCACAAGGTCGTGGGCACCCACGGCCTTGTCCAGCTCAGCCTGGTTGTCCACATCCACAGACGCAGCCTTGGCCGAAGTGCCCTGCGCCAGCTTCTGCGCCTTCTCGAGGCTACGGCTGGCCACAGTGACTTCAATGTTGGGGTCGGCACTCAAAATGTCCACAGTGGGCTGGGCCACAAAACCGGATCCAAGAAGCAAAACTTTCTGCACCATATTTCTGTAGTGTTGGGGTTTAAATACGGTGCTAGTTTATAGTCCGATGTATATAAAATTAAATAAATGTTCCTGCGCAGGATAATATAATCTCAGGCATCCGCTGGGCGAGGGCTGGAAATTTCAGGCGATATGACTGAATGTGACTGTGGTACATGGGCGTATCGCGTGGTGGAACGTTGGCGAATGCGCTATCGAAACCACATGTTCACACACTGAGTAGTAGATCGGGATCGCGATGGCTAGCGACGATGGCAGATCAAGCTATCTTAGGGCTATGATTACGAGTCGAAAATCGAAATTTATATAATTGCGCTTCAAATTTGAATATTTTGAAGCGCTGAACTCCTTAAGAAAGCCCGGCGTGCTAGAATGCAATAGCTGAGCATTGTTTAATCTTTTTTATCACCGCCTTGTGTGCGGCGTAATCGGATACCCTATTCACCACAACAAAGACTCGTCGTATATACGTGGCCAGTCCACGCCATTCTGCGACCAGCTTCAGAAATTTAATAAATTTATTAGGAATATATGCATTGTAATTCTAGGATATTTAAAAAATTCATCTGTGTTTCCTTATAGTATAAGGCGTTTCCCGAGTGGCGCCGCGACGCGGGGGTAGGTTGTGATGACAAATGCCCCCCATGTTCGCGCCTTCACACATTCCGTATACCAATGGGGAATACATTCAGTTCGCTCTTTGGGCGGCTGTGGAGCAGTGATAAAGACCATCGCATTCTAATTCTAGGTCTGGATGGTGCGGGAAAAACAACCATTCTGTACCGCCTGCATCTCGGCGAGGTGATCTCGACCGTGCCTACCATCGGCTTCAATGTGGAGACGCTAAAGTACAAGAACCTGCAGTTTAACGTGTGGGATCTGGGTGGACAGACGACGATTCGTCCATACTGGCGCTGCTACTACGACGGAACCCAGGCCGTGGTGTTCGTGGTGGACTCTACGGATAAGGATCGACTAGAAATCTGCGCCGCCGAACTCAAGTCGATGCTGGCCGAAGACGAGCTCAGCCAGAGCGCGCTGCTCGTGTTCGCCAACAAGCAGGATCAGCCCGGCGCGCTGGGCGCCGACAAGATCACAAAGGCGCTCAACCTCTCCGAGCTGAAGGACCGCTCGTGGACCATTGTTCCGTGCTCCGCGATGCGCGGCGATGGCCTGGAGGAGGGCATGGACTGGCTCGTGGAGAAGATCAGCGAGGAGTAGACGACGCGCGATCTGCTATCCTCGGACCTTACCGGCCCACTATCCCATGAACGATGCCCAGAATTAATCACAGCACTTGCTGCACCATGCCACAGCACCGTGCCACAGCATTGCAAACCAAACCAACTATATTTATTCGATCCATATCACGTCGGTGTTGTACCCCTTGGCTTCCCGACATAGCTAATCCTGACCACGTAATGCAAACGTGCTACGCAATATATAGAATATCTACGAACTATCGCTTCATGCTAATATTCTCTATTTCTTCGAACGCTGCTGGGTAGTAGCTGCTGGATAGCAGTCGTGAGCAAACTGATCGAACGAGGTTACCGTGCCGAGGATGATCCCGCGGAGGACCTAGATCAGCTGGCGGATCCCAGCGGACTGGGGTAATCCCCACCCGGCCTAACCCGTATTACAATTACATGCGGGTTGATTAGCCGAGAACTCACAGTTGCCCTGAATAAATATCTGCCACCAGCCTGTTTTTTTTTAGTAACAACCTACGTGTCTCTCGGTTCGGAATCTCTAGACCTTCGTAACCACCTAGCTTGTACACAGCACTGCCCCTCATACACCTCCTCACCTTCACTGGCGACTTCCCCACAAAACCGCAACATGGTGAATCCCAAGCCTGACGGCAAGACTGTGTTCACGAACACCGGCGGCTGCCCCATCTTCTCGCCGTATGCATCCTCGATGATCGGCACGCCCGGGCCTTTGGTGCTCGGCGATAACTACCTCATTGATCTGCTTGCTCATTTCGATCGTGAACGCATTCCGGAGCGTGTGGTTCATGCCAAAGGCCACGGCGCGTTCGGCGAGTTCGAGGTCACGAAAGATGTGACGGATCTCACGAGTGCTGCTTTCTTGAGCCAGGTAGGTAAGAAAACGCCTCTGGTCACGCGCTTCTCTACTGTAGGTGGAGAAACTGGATCGGCTGACAGTGCGCGCGACCCGCGCGGGTTCTCGGTCAAGCTGTACACCGAGGAGGGCAATCTCGACTGGGTGTACAACAACACGCCCGTGTTTTTCATCCGCAACCCCGCGAAGTTCCCCACGTTCATCCACACGCAGAAACGTAACCCCCAGACCCATTTGAAGGACGCCAACATGTTCTGGGACTTCTTGGTGCAGAACCCCGAAACACTGCACCAGGTGATGATCCTGTTTAGCGACCGTGGCACGCCCAAGGACTCACTGCACATGCACGGCTACTCCGGCCACACTTACAAGTGGGTCAAGAAGGACGGCAGCTTCAACTACGTGCAGATCCACCTGAAGTCAAACCAGGGCATTGAGAATTGGAACAACCAGCAGAGCGGCGAGGTGGCCGGCTCGAACCCGGACTACGCCACGCAGGCGCTGTTCGAGGCCATTGAGAAGAAGAAGTTCCCCAGCTGGACGGCCTACGTCCAGGTCATGAGCCCCGAGGAGGCCGAGAAGCAGGACTTCAGCGTGTTCGATTTGACGAAGACGTGGCCCCAGAAGGAGTTCCCATTGCGCGAGTTCGGCAAGTTTACGCTGAACCGCAACCCCTCGAACTACTTCCAGGATATCGAGCAGGCCGCCTTCTCTCCTTCGAACCAGGTCCCCGGTTGGGAACCCAGTGCCGATCCCGTGCTCCAGTCGCGTCTGTTCTCGTACCCGGACACGCAGCGCCACCGTCTTGGCCCGAACTTCCACCAGATCCCCGTGAACCAGTGCCCGGTGGCCCACAACCCGTACATTCGGGACGGCGCGATGTCCATTGCCAACTACGGCGCCGAGCCGAACTACCCCTCGAGCTTCCACCCCTTGAAGTATGCACAGGCTGCAGACAACGTCGTCGTAGCTGCCACGAAGCACGAGCAGTGGGTCGGCACTGCCTCGGCGTTCCACTGGGCGGATGACGGCAACTACAAGCAGTGCGCTGCGCTGTGGGAGGTGTACAAGCAGACGCAGCAGGACAAGGCGCTGGTGACGAACGTGCTGGCGCACGCGAGCAACGCGAGTCTGGACGTGCAGCGGGCCGTCGTGGCGTACTTCGGCAAGGCGTCGTCGGAGCTGGCGCAGCGCCTCGCCAAGGCCTTGCGTGTGAACGAGAAGCTGTAAGTACTGTTATTACATCACAATTCGTTAATATATCCTATAATCGTATCATCCATAGATCTACCATAGATCTACTATAGATCCACCATAGATCTACCATAGAACTGTTGCACCTATCAGAGTGCATGCACCCAATACCACCGATCATATTCCGTATTCATCTACTTTGTTTAATGTATCCCTATACTCATAGTCTCCACCACGTCCACAATAAATATTTCTTCATGACCTCCTTTACTTCAGGACCTCCCACGCATGGTCGATCTTGCCTGTCTCGAGCCACAGCTCGCCGAGGCCGCGCAGGCGCAGGGCCGGCGAGTCCGTGCGGCCGCGCGTGAAGTCGTCCCACAGCAGCGTGAGCAGCTTGGCGGCCTGCCGCCCGAACGCCTCCGACAGGCGTAGCGCCGTCATGTCCCACCACGCGGCGGCCAGCGCGAAGTCGGGCGCGGCCACAACGTCGCGCGGCTTGTTCAGCATGCGCGCCACAAACGTCCACGAGTGCGCAATCGTGTAGGGGTGCGGCCGGTCGCCCGCCTGCGCCGCGCCGAACTTCGTCTGCGTCATGCACGCCCACACCGCGCAGATCCCGGCGAGGCGGCCCATGTAGCGCTCCTCCGGCTCGTAAACGGGCGCCTGGCCGTCGCCGTCGTCCGTGCGCCGCCAGCCCATGCGCTTGCGCCCCGCGGCGGTGTCGATCGGCGCGTAGAAGCCGATGAGCTGCGGGCAGCGCTTGATCACGCGCGGGACCACAAACTCGCCGAGCTCGGGGAACTCGTCCCACAGCAGCATCGTGAGCATCGCGAGCGGCAGCGCGTTCTGCAGGCGCACGTTCGCCTCGGACTCGGCTTGCTCGACCAGCAGCTTCGCGTACGCGTTCAGCGTGCCGTGCATGAGCAGCGGGCTGCCGCGCTGCTGGACGTCCGCAAAGACGCGCCGCACGCCGTCGCGGCACGCCAGCAGCTGCGCGCGCGTGTTCGTCAGCATCCCGAACTTCGGCCGCAGCTCGAGCTTGATCTCCATCATCACTTTGCGCGCGTCGGGCTGCGCCGCCAGCGCCTTCGTCACGTTCTCTTTGATCCACGCAATGCGCTGCGCGTTCTGCTCGAACTCCGCAGTGATGTTGGCCGGCGCCGTGGCGGCGGCGTTGGCGGCGGTGTTAGCGGCGTTAGCGGTGCCAGCTGCGGTGCCAGCAGTGCCAGCCGTTTGGCCAGCAGCTTGGCCAGCCGTTTGGCCAGCTTGGCTAGGCTTGGCACTCCCGGGCTCGGCCTTCACTGGGGCGGGCGCCAGCGGGTTGAAACTCACCGTTTTCTGGGCGGCCGCCTTGGCTTCCGCCTGCTTCTTGGCTTCCGCCTGCTTCTCGGCCTCTTTCTTGGCCTCCTCGGCCCTCTTCTCAGCCTGCTTCTTCTCCTCGGCCTGGCGCGCCTTGGCGGCCTCGGCTCTCACGCGCGCGGCCTCCTCGGCTTTTCGCCGCGTCTCGGCCTCCTCGGCATCGAGCCGCGCCTGCTGGGCGTCGAGCTCACGTGCCCTAGCGGCCTGGCGCTCCTGCTCGGCTTTGGCGGCGGCCTGCGCCTTCTCGCGCTCCGCAAGCTTAGCGGCGCGCGCGTCGAGCTGGCGGCGCATCTCCTCGTCGTGGCGACGCGCCTCGGCCTGCGTGGCGGCGTCGCGCGCGGTCTGCTCGGCCTCGAACCGCGCCTCGGCTCGGGCGGCCTCCTCGGCGACCCGCTGCCGCCGGCGCAGCGCCAGCGCGCCTACGAGCTCTTCAAGCCGCTCGGCAGACTCGGCGCGGGCACGTGCCGCTGCGTCCCGGAACTCGCGGCGTTGCGCCTGCTGCTCGGCCCACCACCGCTGATCCAGCATTGTGTGTGCTGAGGCTAGGGCCGGCGGATCCATCTGCCTTCCGGTGGCTGGGCTAGGTCCACACCGCTTGGAGTCGCAGTATAATAGATACACAGTCTCAATAAGTAAAACGTTCGCTTGTGTAAATATACTGTCAATAGTACGGCTGGATGGCGGCTGATGGGCTGGTGAGCTGGTGAGCTGGCTGGGTTAGCGGGCTTGGCGGGCTGGTCTGACTGTGTATAACCGCTAGAAGGGCTATCTTGCGTGATGAAGTTCCAGTACACCGTGGATCTCCGGCAATGGGGCTCCTGGCATGGCTGACAGCTTCTGATGGCCCGAGAGATCACCTTGGATTGACCACTAACCCCGTCTAAACACTTTTGCGCAGCCATTTTTGGGGCCATAGGTGCCGTAGTAGCGCTATAATTGCCATGGAACCTTTCACAACCGTACTGATCTGGTTGCCATGAAAATGCCCTTGCCAGCGTTGATTACACGGATATCGCGTCGATTATGGGGGTCGTGGCTTCAGTGATTTCTAGCTGGTGAGATCTTAAAATCATATCTTATTATTAAAATTTATTATTATTTTGCAGGCCGTGGTTTTCGCGGTCTGTCACCTACAGTTCCACAACACCTTGCCCTATCTGCTATAATGGAAGTGACGGGTGCAGAACGCTAGATTGACGTAAGTGACGCTTATGAGCACTAGTGTCAGTAGGCAGTAAGCCTTGTGAGGTAAATGATACAGAATTGTGACGGCTAGGGGCTCAAATCCCAATGTGTTGGCTACATTCTTCAACTTTGGAGCCGTTTAGAGCCGTTTAAAGCCATCAGTGACGACGCTGTATCTCCTCTCTCTACCTTCCTGATGTGATTTTGGGCTCATTAAAGATAGTTGATCTGGAAGCAGCGCGCTAGTAGTAGTTTTGGGGTGTTACCCTGTCACTTGGCCTTGAATCGAGCGGATAAGAGGTCTTACTCACATAGTTAGTGTCTTGTGAGCACACCAAAGGCTGGAAGCAGTTAGATGTGTGGCCACTCAAATCACGTACTGTACAACTTGATTAACGAGCATCCCTTATTAGCCTTTCTGAAGAGGAAGTAAGTCATAGATTCGGGTTGGCCAGACCTCCTTCGTATGGATGGTTGGTACAGGCACTGCTAAATCATGGCCAAACTACTGATCAATGCAACAACCAGTATCAGGAGCTTCGGACCGCCGCTAGATGGTGCAGCACCGGATTCTTTTAGGCAGCCATGCTTCTTCTTGCACTCAACGACATTGGTGATTGTCATTGGCTGCACAGTCATTATCGTTGCCGCCGTAACTGTCGTGGTTATCACCGACATTGGCGCAAACAAGTCCAAGTTTGAGTCTGATCGCGAGGCTCTCGAATGAATTTAGGTGGCTCTGCATGCATTTTGCTGCGCCGCACCACTAATCTGCGGGGCTCATGTCACAAGGCACATGGGCGCAGGGCACGGTATGATTATAGGGTACTGCGTTACCGTGATTCAGTTGCGTCTAGAAAAATTAAAAAATGGCGGATCTACGGTACGAAAATGAAAGCCCTCTTCTTATCTATACCCTTTTCTTATATTGTACAGTTTTGAGCTTTGAAGGTGCGAACTATGGTCTGTAGCACCCCCTATATTGTGTGACGTCATGTACCCCGCGTTGCTGTAGTTCGCAAAACCTTGCCCTTGGTTCGGCGGCGATCAAGCCGACATTGCTGGATCTGATGCGAAATTCGAAGACAAGTACTGATTTCAGCAACTTCAACGCTTTATATGTGGTTATATGTTACTGTATGACTAAATTGGTGTAAGCGAAGGCTACCAGAGACAGCAGCGCCATGGCTGTGTATTTGGGTCTGAAACTTGTAGTGGCCCCGCTGCTGGAGCGCACACTACCTACTGAGCATTCCCCCTTGTATGCACATATGAACGAATTGGTCGCAACTACGGTGTAGCTTGTCTCCGTGGCAGTTGCCAGAACGGTGAGTGTGATGTTGGTGCTCATTGGTTGTGGGGGGCTAATTAAATAGATCTAGAATCTCAACCTCCCCTATCTCGTTTATGTGTGTGAGAAAACCCTGACACCCTTTATCTCCGTCGGAATTACACATTATCGCGGTGAGTCCCGGCGGCGAGAGGGTTTGCTTATTGGGCGCGTCTATAAGAAAGTGGCTTGGCAGTCGCTATAGAACCTCCGTTTCGCCACTAAATTATCCAAATGCTATTTTTCTCTGTAATTCTGCAAGTGGTATCTGCCATTCCCGACTGTACTCCTTTCAACGATATGGTAACTGCCATCAAATACAATCTGCCGTATGACTATGCCATATTCGACAGCGGGCCCACTCCTCTTTTTAGTCCGACTGGTTACAGGACATCCAACAAAATAAATAGTCAGAATTGTGGCGAGATGTTTGATGTTATCGAGATCATCGACATGCTATCCGGCTCGGGAGGCGTAGGCTACTGTAACCCCGCCAACCTGGCCGGTGTCGATTTCTTCCATCTCAAGGATTACCCCGTCGGCAGGGTTGACTTCGACTTGAGATCTATCTTGCGCAATATTTATTTCAATGGTCTTGAAGGTCTGTCTATGATCGAGAGCAACCCCGGTCCGTACTCGATCTACCACGCCAGCGATGGTTTGTACTTGTCCAAAGACAACATGGCAACGAACGTTTCGCTAGAGTTTTTCCTCAGGTATCCGATAAATGCCCCCTATGAGGCCAATGCCTTTGTTGAGCATTGGTAATATTTAGAGTAATTATAAGCAAGCGTGGTGACGGATGCGACGACACCTATGTATGTAGGTAGGTACCTATGTGTGAGAACTATGTGCATGTGCCGCTACTACTCGGCGGACTTCTTCTTCGTGGCGATGGGCAGGCCGAATCCGCTGAGCAGTGTGCGTGCCTCTTCATCGGACTGCGCGGAGGTGTGGAACTGGACGTCGACACCGAACGTTTCCGGCCACAGCTCGAGGCTGCCCTCGATCTCCGGGAACAGCCGCACGTCGTGCGCGGTGAGCTTGAACGCGATGTTGCCGTTGCGGTCGCCGGCCTTGGCGCCGATCGCGCGGAACGTCTTGGATCGCGGCAGCACGAGCTCGGCGAGCGTCGCGACAAACTGTCCCATTTTCTCGCCGCGGATCTCGGCCTTGGCGCCCACGGGCATGCCGGGACGCAGCGTCCACTTAGGGACGTTTGTGCGCGCCCACACGCCCTGCGGCTTGGCGCCGGTGATGTGCTGGAGCATGGCTTTGGCCACGATCGCGAGGTCGTGGTTGCTCGTCGCCTCGCGCACGAAGCAGTTCAGCGTCACACGCTCGAGCTGCGGGACGTTCGCCCACGTGCGCGGGACGCTGTCCTTCGTCGCTTGGCTCTGCCCGAAAGCGGGGCGCATCGGCTGGTACACTTCGTACGGCGTGGTGTTCGAGCGCGGCCGCGGCTTGTGTCCGGGCACGCGCGTCTCGCCGTGCTTATAGCCCATGAGCAGCAGGTCGCTCTGCAGCGTGTCGAGGTAGTGCGAGCGCACGCGGTCGTGGTGCGTGGTCTGGGGCCGGAAGCCCGCGGAGGTCGCCCACGACTTCGGCGGCCGCGCCTTGGGGGACAGCTGTGACTTCTTGAATTTCACGAGATGGTGCACGGGCGGCACGATCGACACCGCCGTGCGGCCGAGCGTCGGCGCCGAGGTGCTGAAACTCCGCATTAGGGGGGGTTGATGGCTGGCGGGCGGCTCGTAGTGGGCTCGAGAGGATCTGGCGATCCCTGAAATTTCGGCGGTCACGTGTGTGTGGGCTGGGACTTCGCTGGGTGGTCTTTCATGTGTGGGTGTGTGGCTTCAGGGTGAGACCACTCCCAGGGTGAAAGGTCGCGAACCAGCTGGGATCGAGAGTTCCCATCGGATCCACCTGCGTTCCCATTATGGTATTACTTCCTAGTGAGAGCCTGCTGTTCACTGGCCGTAGTTAATATTTTTCTCTGTAATTGTTAATGGTCTGGTGTATTTGACCTTCTTGGTGCTGTATGGCTGTGCTGTATGGCGTGGTCTAGTGCTTCACGCGTTTGCCTTTGAGTGATATTTGGGTGTGTTCTGTGTGATGTTGTTGTTATGTGTGTACTATGTCGTTCTATCCTGCTCCGCTTCGCTTGGTTACCTGGTTGTTGCTTCATTCGTATCCTTTCAGCTGTAGACCCAAGGGTATGCGAGTTATTTACGCATCTTAGTGAAGCACCGAACAAGGCATACCAATAAAATAATAATAGTAACATTGCAATATCGACACCAAAACAGACAAGGCTCCGACACAGGAAGACACAACGCCCGATGGAATGTATCATTGCGACAGATTAAGGCCACCACAACCAGAGTGCTGGACAACACATATGCACGCCGGTCAAAGCACACGGTCAAGGGCTCCATGCATTGACGTCACCTCTCTGGGCACCAAAGTCGCGGGTCGGGTTGCCCCCCATTCCTGGGAAAGGTGTACGGTATTCTGCCGAGAGGGTAATGCAAGATCGATACCCGGGGTCCGAGTCCGAGGACGCAGGCAATAGTAAAGCAAGGACGCAACCAAAATACACACTATACAAACAGCGAGAAGCAAGCCACACGCGTATAATACCGACAAGTCTATACTAAACACATACATACCGAATAGAGAGGCCTGGTATGAGTCGAGCACCGGCGGCTCAGGCATAGGGTTGCATATGCAACCTGAACAATCCCGGATCCCCACAGGTAGAGTGGGGAAAGATACGCCCTGGATTGTCGTGTACGGCGCGTCAAAATGACACGAGAAGGCTGCTGAACGAGTATAAAAGAGCCCGCCCCACCCAAACAGAGGGAACACACCACCCTATGCTCGCTTCTCTCGCAATCGCTGCTTCTCTCGCCGCTATGGCCCAAGCCGACTTCAAGGCGGACGTCTCTTCTGCGATCTCTGTTGACAATGTCTTGTACAGCACCATGACTGGCTGGAACTCGAACAGCGGCATTTTCGCCGCACTGGAGATCCAGGGGTACGTTCCCACAGTGTCGTCGGCAATGCTTGTACTTTCCAAAGACAGCTCAAGCATCAGCAGCAGTGATGTCGATCCTAGCCAGATCCAGTCACTCGGGTCTTCGCTTGTGAACATCCTCGACTTCCTTACCTCCAAGGCGGGCGAACTGGACTCGGCCGGCGTCTCGAGCATTGTAAAGAACGACATTGAGGGAGTGGCCACACCCGCAGCCGACCTCATGGACGCAATTGTCAACGTAGTCAAAGGCGACTGTAGCAAGGTCGATTCGCTTACAAGTATATTCAGCGAAGTGGACTCGGCTCTCGGCCAAGCTGCTTCCGCCTTCAGCTTTAGCGCACCATCCCTGCCTCAGCCCACATGCTGAACGGGCAATGAAGATATAAAACGAAACTATCAACCATTACATGCGTAATCTATCAATATACATAGGATATACTGGTCCGATCCGCTTGGTAGCTGGTTCACCGAAACATGAACAAGGGCTAGGTCACAACACACCGTATTGAGGCGAGCGGAGATTAATGGCCGCCAGCTTGCAGGCACCAGGAACGAATCGGACTGTGCATTACATAAACAGGAACGGCCCCAGAGGTATGCCAAAACAAGCATCACAGAATTGGCAAATAATGGCAGCGCCGATTTTTCTGGTTCATCAGAAAACCAAGCGCCTGAGGAGGCTGGCTATGAAAGCGCCTTATGAGTGCATTCGGTGTGGGTGGATGCGTGCCCTGAAATTTTGCTTGTGAGTGACAGCGTTTGGAGGTACGGGCACATGCAAGGCGAGCTTCTTGTGCAGTTAATAATTGGGATGTATAATCTTCACACAAGTCCGTTTTAGGTCAATTATTCAGATCAGACTAATAATTATATATGAACTCATCGAGATCATCGGATTGATCGTTGCTCTCGTTCGCTTATATCGAGTTTTGCGGCATTTAATGCAGACTGGTTGTGGAGCCGCGCCTGTCGTACTGCTTTTCTTACCCCACGTGATGCGCGGTGTTCTTCTTATCGACGCCCTCGAAGTTGGGATGTTAGGAGTTGAGTGGCCCGGCTAATGGCTGTTTGGGCACCCTTAATGGCAGAGCACTCACTGGTCCGCGGCTCCTCAGGGTGGGGGCGACAGGGTGAAGGGTACCAGCTCGCTGGTAGTGATGGACTGATGCGAGGGCAAGGACTCATCACTTGGGCCTGCTGATACGCTTGGCTGACATAGCCGCACCACATTCCGCATGCCGCTGCCCCCGCCCCACCGCACAATTTCCCTTCCCACGTTTATTTTCAGGACGACGCACGGCCCGTACAGTTGCTCTACCTAGTGGAGTCATAGTGCTCGCCGAAGCCTCACAGACCGAATCGCACAGCGCCAACAAACGAAATATCCACGACCAGCCCGTCGTGCACCCCCCAATCACCTTCTAGCGACGCTACAGCAACCCCGCCCTGTGGAGCAAATTTTCGGCACACTTCGAGCTAATAATATCCCCCAAAAAGAACCTCAAGCACACCGAAGCACGGCAGTCCCTAATTGGACTACACGAGACCCGAATTAGATCCAATTGATCCCCATTGATACCCCCAACTACCTCTGCTGTCTGACCACACGTGCCAAACCCCTCGCAAAATCACCAACGGACATGCCTAGTGTCCCATATCCCCAAATTTACACCGATCTCAGGCGTCTGTCGCTCGACGATGGCCCGAAAAACCCGCCAATGGAGCATGGTGTCCTCAATACACACAGCACGGCCCCACATGGGATGAACATGTACGGCATGCGACACGACGTCTCTGATGAGGCCGGGGAGGGAGGCAACCCCCCGCAAACTCCGCAGATGCAGCAGACGATGCGCTGGACGTCGCCCCAGATCGGAGGCACTGTTCCCGCGTTCGATTACTCCCCCACGTCTCCGAGCTCACCCGAGATGTCGCTGTCGCCGCAGACGCCAGTGAACGACGAATCGATGTTCACATCGCCATTCCCACGCATGCACGATATGTCGCGCGCGAGTATATCGCCGTTGATGGCCCACGAGAAGCTGGCCCAGCCCAGCCGGATCGATCTGCCCAACAGTGGGGCTCCGGCCCCTTACAACAGCCACGCGCCAGTACAGCAGCCGGCGTCTGCCCCCAAGCCAACAACAACAACAACAGCAACAACCGCGCAAATGCAAACAGCCACGCAAGGCCACGCACCCGCACCCACGCCCGCCGTGTCGCGCCAGACGTCGATGCGCCGCTCGGCGTCGATCCGGCGCACGCCGTCCGTGCGCGAGAAGGTCGGCGACCTTACTCTCGGCAAAGCTATCGGTAGCGGCTCGTTCAGCCAGACGTATATGGCGCACAGCTCGGCCGGGCGCGTGTACGCGGTGAAGAAGCGCCTGCCAACAACATCACCGGTGCTGTTCCAGCACGAGCAGTCCGTACTGGCGAAGCTGAGCGCGACACCCGGCGCGGACGAGGCGAACGTCGTGTGTTTCTACCCCGCGCTGAGCGCCGCCGACCACTCGGTGTTCCAGATGTACGAGTCCTCACTCGACGAGCTCGTGCGGTCGCCGCGGTTCGCCGTCGACCCGAACTCGCTGGACTTCTTCGACTTCCGCATCATGTCGCAGCCCGTGGTGGGCCTCGAACGCTGGGCGGACTGGGCGCGCCAGCTGGCCGCCGGCCTGCGCTTCATCCACGCGCAGCACGTCGTGCACGCCGACATCAAGCCCGACAACGTGCTGGTGAGCGCCGCCACGAACCGCCTCGTGATCGCCGACTTCTCGGGGGCCATCGACCTCGACGTCCAGCCGGCGTCGGTGCTCGCGCAGGACCTCATCGAGGGCTTCGCGTGGTCGCCGGTGTACACCGACCCGCTCGTGCGCAACCAGTCGACGCTGCCGTCGTACGGAAGCGACATCTACGCGCTGGGACTCGTGCTGGCGTTCATGGCAACGGGCATGGAGCCGTACGCCGGCGCCAAGAACGCGACGCAGCGCATGCTGTGGATGGCGAAGATCAAGCCGCTCGACAGCTTCGACGCCGACATCGCGCCGAAGCTGAGCCGCGTGCGTGGCGTCATCGATAAGTGCCTGGAGCGCTCGTTCGATGGATTCGATGCGGCAGTTGACGCTTTGCTCGCGTCAAACTGAATGGAAACACCTGGACACGGGGCTGATTGGCTGGGGCTGATTGGCTGGGGCCCGGAAGCCTCGTGCTCGGTAGTTACCAAGGACTTTCTTTATTTATTCGCGACTGGTTCGCGTGTCTGCGGACGCTAATGACTAATTTGCCGCACGGCGGCTGTAACATATATTTCATAGACGTTTCTACCCTCTACGATTCCTCCCGATCATACCCGTCCATACCGGCGCACCCACGCCTTGTTGGATCTCATAGGCCTGTTGATGGAATGTGGGTCTGGGTTCAGCTTGGGACTTTCCAGCTCAGAGCCGAGGAAGATTTAGTGTATCGTTCGCACTAGCATAGTCTGCTCTTCTGAGAGCCACACTAGGCTTATTTTAGGCAAGGCATTGCCTTCGGACGTTTTCGGGTCATAACACCTTTCTTAAAAGGAGGTGCCATGGAGAAGAAGACGATGTGACCGGCCAGCGATGGGCAGGGAAGTGGTTTTTCAAGACGAAGAGACGTGTGGTTTCAATGCATAATGGGAAGGTAGCACCGACGCCCGCAGCATATCATGACCAGAAGGATGTATCTTTCTCCAAAAAAACTACAGTGAATTCCAGAAGCCTGCTCTTTGAGTCCTTCCCGTCCCCTGACTTCACTCCAAACTCGGGACTCCCCACATCACCAGAGCCCAGAGCCAGCTCGTCGAAATGACGTCGCAACTTACCATCTAAGTACTCGACGGAACCGTTCTTCGCGCGTCGGGGCCACAAATCGAGCGTTCGTATACAAAACTCGAACGCACCTCCTCGCTCGTCTACCTAGAACGCAGCAATTGTATACACTGACCATTTGAACTGCACAGAGCCCATAAACCTGCTCATCTATTGGCCACAAGATCAACTCTTTGATCTATAGGCTTCCACACGCGAATTCTGTTTCTCGCTGCTTGAAGACACGTTTCTTCATTCTAGCCAGAGCTGCGAGCGTTTTGAGCTCGTTGAAGGTCATAAAATCAAGTCCAGCAGAGCCAGGCGACTGCTGTGTTCTGCTTGGATCCGGTACCATCTAGATAGCAGGCCAACTACACCATGTGGATCAGAGTATATATACGGTTTTAACGTGAAGAGGTGGTGCTCTGCTGAAGTGTCTGAGTGAGGGTACTCGGCAAAGGGACAGCTGACTGCCTGTCCTGCATTTATTACTCATATTCAAGCAGCACCTCACCATGGCAGACGCAAAGGTGGTGAATAGATCTTCCCTGCACAATACGGAACGATGGGAACTAAAATGTATCTGAACCAAGCATCATCACGATAGACAAGACGACGTCACCTGGTGAGACAGGGCATCGGCTTATGGAGATGCCAGTCTTCGCATTGAATACATCAGTGATTCACGTACGGTCTTGTTCATGGCTAAGCAAGTGCAGATCGGACCAAGTGGGAGGATTGATTCGACGAAGTCTTGAGTATGACGCACTACTACTGCCGTATAAGTACATTGACCCGTTTCATCGGCTAGTGCATACCTTTATGGAGATGAACACTTTTTTCTGTGGATATGGTTCTCCCTTGACCAGAATCACTCAATGCGCTCAATCGTGCGCCAGAAGAGCCCACTAGCACTAAGTCACCTAAAGATACAAGAATACTTGCAACGCACGAGCTGGAGTGCACACCCACTTCTAGGTAAATACCGTAGGGAGCTGCGTGAAGCCAAAGTTCATTGTTCGATTCCTCGCACTTGGCGATCAAGCTAGAGACTTGCAAGAGAAAAAGAGTTGGGGGTAGCCTCGTGACACGGAGCGGGGACTTTATGTAGAGATTTTTAGAACGAAGATTAAGTCAACAAGCATAAGTGATCTGAAATATCCTAAGTAATCAACATATTTCAGAGAAAGATAGCGTTATACCAGGTAAGTACGGATAGGGCAGTGGTAATTTGCTGCTTACAACCGTATCACGCTGGGAAGAACCTGCCATGAGTGAGCTGTAACTACCCTCAATATAAAGATCGCTTCTTATGCCCATCACACAGACCTGGACAGTATACTGGGGTTTTCGCACCCCATGCTGTTTCCAAAGACTTTGTGAATCACACTCGCAGCACCAGAAAATGCCGGACTTCACACATACTAGCCATCGTGATCCTGCCAATGGCTGATCAAGGTTCACTATCGCTATATAGCGACCAGGTGACCACGATATGGTCCGCCTATTGATCCTCCACTCATGCAAATGCAGTAAATATCACCAGTTAAGTATCAAAAAGATCCCTGGGAATAAGGTCGCGGCGTATACCTCATTCAAAAGGGCTATATAGCCTGCAAACACTGATCCACAGTCAGCATTTCTTGTTGACTGGGTTTGATAGCAGCTAGACACAGGTGTGTTAAGAAGCAGCCATTTTTCGACCTCTGACGCAAACCAATGTGTTGAATCATTAGTTGCATTCAAAATCAACTCCATAATAGGCTGTATGATTGCTCAAGCAGATTTTAATGGGGCCTTAGTGAAATGGCCCCAATTAGCAGCCGAAGAGATAGCGCCTAGTCTATCGACAAGAAACTCAGTAAGAGAATCAAGCAAGTGTTGGGTAGGGCTTACTGACATCCTTTGAATTAGACGATATTCCAGAGTTACAGTACCGTTAAGGGTGAATGCGACATTTTTGGACTGTATCAATGTATATACTGCCTGAATAGCACAAACGTCCTGATTAGCACTAGTTCAGACAGCTAAAATTAACAGCGTTGCACGGAATCCACCAGTTTAACGGAAGAAAGCAGCGGCATCGACAGCTGATTCTGACTAATGACAGACATAGATCAATTCAAACGCGATGCCACTAGGCTAAAGTACGGTCATAATATTAATAATTTGCTCTACAAAACCGTGTCGCACGCCAGCCAAATCCATATATCACCGGTAGTTCTTGAACAATATCCAACATCGTGACGACATGTTGATAATACATATGTAAATTTTCCGCTACTGAAAAGCCTAGTGCTCCGTTCCCAACGATTGATCATGGTCAGATCCGTGAGCCTAGGCAGATTCAGAGAAAGAGTCAGGAGTTCCAACGTCGTCTGAATCCTCATCTATCCCATCCGGCTGAACTAGGGTACTACCTTGAGAAATTACACCGTAATGGACACGGAAATTCTCTGTAGACTCTTCTTCATCGCTGTCAGGGTGAAGGCGAATTCTGTACACAGGTTCAACCTCACCATCTTCAAAAGGCCGAGACTGTTCCACAGATTTATTTGTGTATGAGATCCGAACGCACTTCCTCGTCTCCCGGGTCAGAACACAGCGTCTAAACAAAGCAGCCATAGTGTGTCCCTGCAGAAGCGTCACCATGTTCGACATACTGCCATCGTAAACAACACCTTCAGAGACTATCGGCTCCCACAAACGATCCAATTCATCATGAACACATTCTCGACGATCGAAAAACCGCTTGCGCACTTTATTACGCGCCACGGTCATGTCTATCTCATTGAGTTCATCAAATGCCTTCTTCATGTTCACGAAGAGGCTGCGATTCAGCTTAGGTTCAACATATCGGATCTCTCTCAGACCGATTACCTCCGCGATTAGCCAAACATGACCGCCCTTGGCCATAGCCTTCATCTTGGCGTGGGAAGTGAACATATGACCAACCTTCAGGTCTTGCTCCAGAACAGAGTTCGCATGGCTCGCCAATGCTTCAGCAACAACCAGCGACCCTGGAGTGCAAGGCCCTAAGTCAAAAGCCCGAAAGATACCACAAGCATCTGAACTTTTAACAGTCAGAGCACGGTGAGCGGGGATATTGTAACTCCGAGCCGGCAGATCTAAATTCGGAACTGCACGATAATATGTTGCGCCAGAGTCATTTCCCATTAATCGGCCCACCAGGTGAGATATTTCCAATGTGTGCGCGTGTCGGACATTGCCTACAAGAAGCATTGCGAAGTAACCAGACGTAATGTAGGGTAGGTCACCCAGGGTCAGGTCATTCAACTCCTCAAGTTCGGCTTCAATATTCCTCATACCTGAAGCTTCTTCGAAACCAAGTTCAAAATTTGGTGCTACCTCTTCGATTAGCATCAGCGAACGGATCTGATCAACACTTTCATCAAAGGCAGACTGGGCTACTGCCATAACACGGTCTGCCGTAATCTCGAATAGCAATCGAATGAAACTCTTTAAGTCATCAGGAGAAGACGTAAGAGAAAGCGTCAGGCCTCCATCAGCATAACTTACCAAGCCACGTAATCTCTTACCAATAATGGGCCACAACCGAGTGTTCAGATACGCAGCTAGAACTAGTCCTGGGAGACTAGACGAAGAAGGAGATGAACCCACGATAGGGAGAATGAATTTACCGGCGACATGCTTCCAAGGGTGCCACTTTTGGGCACTCAACGTAGACGTAGAGACAGTAACGAATCCAGTACGTCTTGCATTAGCATCGGAAGTAGAAGTCAGTGCAAAAGTCGGAGCTGGCATTGCGAACTCTAGGCAGCCAGTGCTGCAGTTCTCAAGATCCTGAAGACACTTAACATAGACGGGAGTGGTCTTGTATCTCACTGACAACGCCTTGTGATCTCCAGAAGGTATGTAATGGAAAGTCGAGCTCGCTAGAATTGCCACACAGTTATCAGGACACAAGTGCTCTCCTAGATAAAGTGCATCGTTGTCATTAAGATCATGTTGTTCAACCCATGTCGAACCATCAAATACGGCCTCAGCTGCTTTGATATAATCCACAATATCGGCCCATGCGCGATATGATGTGACTCGACCATGAGTCATGCGATCATACACCTCCACTTCTCTCCAGGCCAGTGATTGCCTGTACAAATCGTCAGTTACTAAAAGAGTCTGCCTCAGATTTGAGAGGTAATCAAGGGTTTTTCTGAGCACCAACTCACTTCGCCGAAAACCGAGAGAGGTCAGTTCTATAGAGATGACGAAATAAACGCCACCTATGCCACAATTCAACGTATCAACATCGACCGCATCAACTAGCCCCTCCTTCCGCAACGTATAGCGTAGTGAACCTGAGTTCTCGTGTCCCACAAGATACTGCCAAATTGTAGAGCTAGGCGAACTCAGACACCCTGGGTCAAGTCGGTACGTAAGAACAAGGCTTTGATCCTTTGACTCGACTAAGCTTGGTACTAATGTCACGATGTCAACGGATCCATCGTCTTTCCCAAGACGACGACCGGTTCCCCAATCGCCAGGATTGCGATTCTCGCCTTGATCAGCTGGTATGACTTCGCAGGCCTCATCGAAGCAAACAGCACGTGGGCTTTTATAAGATGCATTAAAGGACCGAGCACCAGCGAGCTTATCTGGATACCGGCGCAACTTGTTCTGAAGTTTGTGATACCATACGTACACGCCGCCTGATGGTCTAATGGTTCGCATGGGAGCAGATGAAACGTTGCGACTCTGGTAAAACACGTCCTTAAAATTCCTTTTAACGGAATTGAGTATTGATCTATCGGACACAGCATTGTTAATGGTGAGCACTAAGTGCATCTCTGATGGGACATAGTACCTTGCGATGAAATCACGTGCTCGCCGCATAATGTCTGGCCTGGATACAATGTCTGCATAGTCAGGTGGAGGAAGGCCTTGAAGACTTCTGTGAACTTTAGACACTTGTGCGCCCAGAGACTGATTCAATCGCTTCCGAATAGAACTTGCAAGGTCATGTTCGATCAACTCAATGGCTTCGTCATCAGCTATGGGTACAGCCATCGCATCCGACAATCTATTGAGTGTCTCATTCAGGTTTTCAAACTCGACCACACAAGCGAACTCAACGTAGCAACGATAAGACCATATGTCAAGATTTGACCGAATAGATTTGAGATAATCTTCAAAATTATTCAGACCGGGGTAATTTCCCGATCCTCGCTTCAGAGCCAGAGCGACGAAGTGGCTCAGACCCACTGCATCTGGTGGGTCTCTATCACTACTAGCATTGACTCTAAACGTTATTGAGCAGCGCGACGCTGCAGGGTCCCGGATGACTGTATATTCTGCAGCATTTTCCAGACGACCCCAGTTCGTTTCGCGCCCTAGGGCGGTCCAGACCATAATTGCCCGTGTACTTAAAGCTTGGTGCCGCCACCTGATTTAGTAATATTAAGAACAATAGATTTAACGGTAACCATGCAAGAGAGGCCAACAAGAATTAGAGCAAATGTTTTGGAGGTTAGGGAGTCTTTTATCATGTCGTGTGTAGGGTAGGGCTTCAACGTACATAGTGGCCCCTCATGTCGGACTTAACGTATACCCGGACTAGGGGCTTGGTGAGCACGTCCCAGGTGCTCACCTAGTTACGCCCGACTAACCAATAGTATAATATACCTTAGGATATTATTGGGAGGGAGTACTTGTTAGACTACAGCAGGGTAACATAACCAGTTGAGGTGAGTTCCTCAACCACCTACTTTCATAACATGTACATGTCATCTAAGTCTATATTGTCTAGTAATTCTGTATTTATACTGGTCTGAGTTAGTCATCCTAGTGGGCTATTCCTACGTCTCCAATCGTACTAGGACATCTGTCCAACAATATTGGACTCGCCTTGGTGCCGGTCAAACCCTCAAATCCCCAGCCATAAAGCCCTAATCACAAAGCCACACGCAAGCCATTCACAAAACCACACGCAAGCCATTAGGAGGCTTTATGTCTGAATAAACGCTAAATATACATAATTCGACAATATATATCGACATTATCAATGCGTCACTAGTGCGCACGATTCAGTTCCTGATTTCGAGGCTGTTTCGGAGATCAGAGTCGCGCGCGCTCCAATGTACCAGGGTAAGGGCATGTTTTCGATGATCCCCTCACGGCTTGTCTCATTCCAAGACCTATAAGCCTGGGGATACCGTCCTTGTTAGCTGCGGCCATACCTGGGTGAAAACAAGACATCCCGTCTGATCTGTCATAGTTAGGCACCTGATGGCCTTGTTCAATCGCCAGACTCGCTTCGAGATCTGTATTGGCGGTCGATTGGTGTCCAGGTTGTGTCAGTGTGGGTCTATTGACAGTATTGACTTGCTTTATACCCGTAGATTCTAAGTAGTGGCAGATTTTTGTACTGTGGAGTGGGTATAAGTAAATGGCTGAGTGGTTCTTGTTTTGCACTAACGTTTTGGGCTCTGCGTGGGGCAGGCTCCTTATACGTAGGGCTCCGAGCCTACTAGTTGTCCTGATCTTCCGCTCGAACATGGCATCATTTCATAATATACGGAGTAGTCCGTGATCAGGAGGCAAATATATTCGTTCAGCGTACCTCTTTGATGTTAGGGTATGACAGATAGGCAGTGGCAGCCAGTTAGTCATTGACCAAGGCGTACGGCCCTGAGCCCCTCTGAATACTTGTGACTTGTCCTTTTACATCGATTGGTGGTCTTTATGTGTCTATAACGTGTATTCCTTCGATAGCATCTGGGGGCTAGCGAGCCGTTCAACTGCGGTTGGTAATTAGCACTCGTAGGTGGGTTGGGACAGGGAAGTAGTAGCGCCAAGCAAACGAATCGACACAAACAACCCCACGTACATCCAACTACACCAACAATATTATCCATTATAACAGGTACTACCCAGAATTCAAAGCATTTCATGCTATTCAGCACGACCAAGGATTCTAAGCAAGGAAGGCCACCCTAGCCCACATACAACGTGGGATCATCCCCATACCGTAGAACAAGCAGGCCTCCAAACAGCACTAACTCACAAGAACAAAGAACGTAAGAGAGTTCCAATCGGACTTGGAACACACCCTGACTAGGGGCTGAGTGTCTGTTGGATTTCTCCTTGTCTATCAGTGTCCCAACCCCCGGGTTAGGTCAGACCATACACTGGGAGTTCATGTTATGGTAGAGGCGACCAGCCAGGCACAAGTGGAGTTCTAGGACTTAAGCGAGCCAACGGAGATGATATGGAAATGGAAATTTAAAAACTATACGAAAGAAAATATAAAACTGTTAACTGGATTGATAAGATTGTTGGTAAGAATCGTGCTTGGTCAGCGTATCGGGAGTTGGTGTTGGTTCAATCGGAATCGGAATCGGACTGAGCTTCCGCCTCAACCACTTCAAACTCTTCACTAGCAGGAGGATCGGGGAACCCTTTGCGCTTGTAGAAGATAGTGACGCACTCGCGAGTCTCCCCAGACTGGACAAGGTCAAAGTACCAGTCAGAGAGCTCATCAGGTTTAGTGGCGTCAAGAGCCTCAATGGTCTCCAGAACGTAAGGCTCGCCAGCCCAGTACATCGGATGCCAGAGACGATCAGCTTCCTCCTCCATGGTGTCACAAGGCTCGAACAGTTCCTGGCGAGCTCTGCCTCGAGCCGCAACCATGTCGTCCTCGTTGAGAACGTCAAAGGCCTTATCCATGGACTTGATCACGGACTTATTGACAAAGGGGGCCACGTAGTTATAGCCCTTGTGACCAATGACCTCAATCACCAGCCACACATGACCACGAGCTTGCACGGCCTTGGATTCCGTGTGAGGAGCGATCAAGTTCCCAACACCAAGGTCCTGCCGGACCACAGTGGCGGCAATACTGGCGAATGCAACCGCCTTGGCCATCATCTCGGTGGTGTAATCGCCGAGGCGGAAGGCAAAGAGGAAAGCACTACCTTCGCGAGGAGCAGGAAGCAGCGAGCGAACCACAGGTGCAGAGGCGAAGATGTTCTCCGGCAGAGACTCCGTGGTGACTGGGCGGTAAGGGCCCTGAGTCATCTTACTACCAGTGAGATATGCCACCATTTTCGATGCTTCATCCGTAAGGGCTCGGTTGACATTGCCCACCAAGAGCATGGCAAAGTAGCCGGCTTCGACAGAAGGCAGGTTGTCAGCAGTCACATCCTTGAGGTCAGCAAGCTCAGACTGGAACGAACGCAGCCCGATAATCTGCTCGAAGTCCAAGTCAAAGGCAGGAGTCAGTTGGTCCGCCAAGTGGTTGTTAAACTCAGCACTCAACGAATCCTTGATCTCAGCCAACTCTCCACCTGTAAGCGAGCACTTGGTCTTTACCAAGGTAAACAAAGCCTCGACCACGCTCAGCAAAGCATCCGGGAAGCACTGGATAGTGATGTCGAGCGCACCGCCTGCGTACTCAGCAGATCCCGAGAACAGTCCCTTGGATTCAGAAGAACGCAAGCGAAGGTTCAGGGCGCTAGACAGAACACGACAAGCCGAATCAGGAGCTTTAGTCAAGGGAAGCTTGAGCTTCATGACCAGATCATGCCCAGCGTTCCACCGCTGGGCCACAAGGGGACACTGGCACAGTTCAGCAAAGCCAGTGTCACGCCCACGGTTGGCAGGGTCAATGGCCATGGCCAAAGACTTAGGCAGAGCAATAGGTCGGTCAGGGAAGCGTAATCCCGAGCTCTCAGGGACTGGAGGCACCTTAACGGAGACATCGTTGTGGAGAAGGAGGAACTCCGAGTCCTTCTCCTTAGGAAGGCCAAGAAAATCTCCGCTCGCGTGAATGACAGTGCACTTGTCCTTAGTGAATTGTCTACCCTCTTCCGCAATGGAAAGCGGGTCGAAAGTCGTGGGTCGAGGGTTACCATCGTGATCCAAATACCGGTCAATGACATTGAACCATTGCGCTTTAACCCGATCTGTACACTTCAAATCGTGCAGCTTTTTGACCTCGGCATACTGAAGAGCAGCAGTATACACATCATGAGTTATTTCCTTACTCTTGACGATCGAAATATAAGCGAAAAGCAGCGAAACAATGAAGTCAATACCCGCAGTACCTTTATCAGTAAGATGAAGAATAATTGTACGCCGAGATGCTTCACCTGCCACATCCCAGAGGAAGCTTTGAGAGCCAATACCTGTGATGAGCTGATGTGCTTGCAAAACAAATCCCAAGGAACCCTTACCCGTACTTCCCAGCACATAGTTCCAGTAAAGCTCGCTACTGTAGGTAGGGAAGGGGGTCGGGAAGGTTATCCAGAGAATCTGTTCTTTGGTTGCAGCGTACACCTGCGACACAGTGACGAAATCCTCTGCCGAAGGCTTAGACGGGGATGCCTCATGCCCAGCGAGATTCACATCGCACCTTTCGGGCTTGGCCGAATCAGCAATGCGCAAGGCGTCGACGGCAGAGTCCTCAATCGAGTCGGGGCTCATGTAGTATTCACATCCCAACACATTCATCCTCTGGTCAGCGACATCGTGGAAGTTGTCAGTTGCCATCTTGATGACTTCCTCACGGCTGATGGTGTTGTCATAGGCGATGACTAAGCGCATGTTGCTGGGCTTATAGAATCTCGCCAAAAACTCGTGAACACGGTTGCGAAAATCAGGTTGATTGAGCAATTTGAAGTAAGCTGGGCTTGAGGCTCCATACAGCACCTCTTCCTCACGCAGAATCTGGAAACCCCAGCTTTCCATGAAGGTGTGGTAGTGCTTGAAAACGCGACTCTTAACCAACTCAGCCGTGTTTTTCGGTAGCTCAGGCAATGAAATTCCATCAGACAAACGGCTCAAGCTTTCGTCGAGGTCCCCGCTGTCTACATCATAGATAAAATGCATGGCTGCGAACGAGGGCGCCAAGATCATACCTGAAAAAAACTCGGCAAATTCTTCACTTCGAGGGTAATTACCCGATCCCGCAGACAAAGATGCTGCAGCGAGGAGGCCAATTCCGCACGACTCTGGGCGCTCTTGTTTTTGCGGGGTGCGGACGGCAAGCGTGACACCAACATTGCTTCGATTCGGCTCGTTTACCAGGTGCACTTGAACTCCATTTTTCAGGGCTAGGTGAGTAATCTCTTGTCCCAATATCTGGTCGGGTGGACCAAGCTGAAGGGTTGACATAGGTAAGCGAGTATGACGGACAAGAAGAGGGAAATCGGGGTCCTATATATAGTTGAGCTCTGCGCAAGATGACATAATACGAAGGAGATAGATACGAATCAAGGAGAGAGATAAGAAGCAAGGAGAGAAATTGCATCAAGTCGCGAGACACACTTCCCGCGTTTGCTCCGAGGTTTTCCAGAGTTCTGCCCGATAAAGGTCAGAGTGCGGTACCCATCCGCGGAGCATTCCTTTTACACCTGGTGGAACATGATCAATTCACAATACTAGGTGAGTTCGAAAGTGGGATCCTGCGAGATTTTAAAAAGTTAAAAGTAAATATTCTTTTTTAGGATATGGCAGCACACCATTTAGAGTCCTCCGGAATTCGGCAACTCAGACTTTATTTTCATATGGAACCACGATATTGTCCGGCTTAAGCTATCAGCCCCAAAATCAGAGCGTAAACGCATGATAATGATTTAAGAGCAGCGCCAGATAATAAGCTAACTCGGCCACTTTCATCAGCATCAAAAGTCCGTCGTCTACGATTGGAGAACCGATAGACAGCTGATCATACAATAAGTCAAGTTGTATGTAGTGACAGGGAAAACGGGATAAGTACTAAGACGATACCTCCACGTTATACAATATCGTCATAGTATTAAATCGGAGAAATGAACTTATTATGTTTAAAAGACGATAGCGCCACGATACACAATATCACGAGAATACGCCATTACGAAACCTATAATTTATTCAGGGAAAGGGTTACGCATGGAAAGATTGGATTGGGTCATTCTATTAGTAAACTGTAGCAGCGTATCACGGAGAGAATTAAGCGTATCACAAAGAGAAATAATCGTATCACGGAGAGAAATAAGCGTATCACGGAGAGAAATAAGCGTATCACGGAGAGAAATAAGCGTATCACGGAGAGAAATAAGCGTATCACGGAGAGAAATAAGCGTATCACGGAGAGAA
>JAKUAQ010000049.1:0-53659 GCA_030562965.1 Starmerella ratchasimensis
ACAGTGGAAGTGTGGATACTACGATCACTGAGACTGGTCCCTACACTAGTGATGGCAAGACTGGCATCGCTACCACGGTTATTGTAGAGACCGCTACCACTCCTGCTGAGGGTCCCACTGCTCCTGGCTACGCTACTACTATCACCACTCCTTACAGTGGAAGTGTGGATACTACGATCACTGAGACTGGTCCCTACACTAGCGATGGTAAGACTGGCATCGCTACCACGGTTATTGTAGAGACCGCTACCACTCCTGCTGAGGGTCCCACTGCCCCTGGTTACGCTACTACTATCACCACTCCTTACAGTGGAAGTGTGGATACTACGATCACTGAGACTGGTCCCTACACTAGTGATGGCAAGACTGGCATCGCTACCACGGTTATTGTAGAGACCGCTACCACTCCTGCTGAGGGTCCCACTGCTCCTGGCTACGCTACTACTATCACCACTCCTTACAGTGGAAGTGTGGATACTACGATCACTGAGACTGGTCCCTACACTAGTGATGATAAGACTGGCATCGCTACCACGGTTATTGTAGAGACCGCTACCACTCCTGTTGAGGGTCCCACTGCCCCTGGTTACGCTACTACTGTGACGTCGCCTTATACTGGAAGTGTGCCTACGACGATCACTGAGACGGGTCCCTACACTTCCAACGGGATGACTGGCATTGCGACTTCAGTAATTTATGAGTCGCCTACACCACCCAGCATTACCACTGTCACAACTGGGTACCCGGGTACTGTCACAACGACCATCACGGTAACGGTACCTTGCACGACCAATGGTCAGACTGGTGATTACACGTCTGTGATTGTGAAAACACCTACAGCGTCTTCGTCTAGTTACCCGAACTGGAATAAGCCGACCTGGGTCACGAACCATGTAACAACAGTTACTTCCGCATGGACTGGCCTGAGTTCGTCTACCCTGGTCACGCAGGGTCCGGTTGGAAACACCACAGAAACTTCTGTGATTATTCTGACCCCTACAGTCCTCCCGCCCACCTCGGCACCGGTTGCGCCTTCCACGGTCACGCGCATTGCAACCTCTTTGGAGAGCACGCAGACTTGGGCAAACACCGCCCCTACTACTCCTGGTAGCATTCCCGCGTCTCCGAGCGGATTCGCGGGTTTTGTCACTACTACCACGCAGGTTGAAACTACCCTGGAGTCTACCAGCTCTGTGAATACCGTGCTCGCGTCAAGTTCAGCTGCCGCCGGATCTGCCGAGGGTGTATCTACTACAGGTACTTCGACGTCGGTCCCTGGTGGGGTCCCTCAAGCGGATACGAGCACCTCAGGGTCTGTAGCGACAGTGACTGAGGTGCACACTGGAACGACCACTGCTTATACCGGGCCCAGCTCGAGCACCGAAAATACTTTCACTCCCAAGGAGACTATCGCAGTGAGTACGAGCAGCACAGGCCAAGGTAACGGCAGCGGCAATGTTAGCGGAACCGGAAACGGTAACGGAATCAGCAGCAGTAGCAGCGCCGTCCCTCCTATCCAGCCTACTGAGTCTAGTGCTTCTGTGATTGTGCCTACTTCTGGCACTGAATCCGCAGCTCCGGCACCTTCTGCCGGCTCATCGTCTTCTGTTCCGGCTCACGCCGGTGAGACTTCAACCGTCAGCCCCAATGCGAGTGAAGGTTTGAGCAACATCGCCTCTCGCTCTCAGGAAACTAGTCCCCTCAGTGTTCCCGGTGACTTGGCCACCTCTATTCCCAGTGCATCAGCACCTGGTCTAGCGAACCAAGGCTCCAGCAGTATACCCCCATCGCTGGCCAACAAGGCTTCGGTCCCTAGTTGGAGCCTCGGCGCTATCGCCGCTGGTGTGCTCATCTTTGCTCTTTGAAAGGGCTATCAAAAATCGCGTAATTTTCATTTATTTCGTTTCGTATTTCTTCATTCATTCGTTTCATCTATGTTCATCATTCATTTTTCCTTCAAGTCTCAGTCTCCCGTCGAGACGCATTAATTAAGGGTATTGGTAACATGCGCCTTAAAAACAAAAACAAACTAATCTCTCATTTAATTCGCGGGCAGCATGGGTAGGGATCTCCTCCGGTCGCAGTATACGACTATCCCCCCCAAGACGCGTTAGGCTAAATTATTGTTGAGATTAAAACTCTGTGACTAGTGCCTCACAGTTAATGTACACCATTGGGGTCCTAAATAACTCTCATTGGTTATGATATTATAGAGATACTGGAATACTACTGTTTGGTACCTATTTGGGACCATATTGGACCATACGACGTTAGTTACCGGTACCGGACTACTATGTGCTCACATCCCTTGGCCCCCGAATAGTGTGTACAGTCTCATGGTGGTGTGTGATTGGCTGGGTGTGATGGTACACACATACAAGGCTGAGTGGGTTTGTTGGCCCACCTCGGCACACTCATTTTCCCGTGATACGGGTTGTTTAATTGGGAGAATAGATACTGACCAACCAGCTCTTTTCAATACCAGTTCGTAGATGAGCTACGTCGGGGAACTACGTCGAGCTACGTCGAGCAACTACATAAACATATTTACCGCAGTAACTGCTCCTAAAATGGATTTAATGTATTGCAGTGAATGAATTGGTGCATCATACTTATATGGAATCAATTACTGAAAACATATCGATCTAAATAGGCTTAGCCAAATCTGACTCGCTCAGAACAACAAGACTACCATCCGAATCGCTTGAAGCTTCGAAGTCACTCAACCTTAGCTCTGTCAGATCCTTTCGAAGAGAGAAGCCATCGGAGTCGCTCGAGGCTTCAAAATCACTCAATGTAAGCTCTGTCAAGCCCTCAGTCACGGGACTCGTCACTGCAGGCGAACCTTCATCACTGCTGAGAGTTTCCTGATGATGAGTGTCTTCATCCGGGAGAGAAGATGTTGAAACCACATCTTGTTGAACTGACACACTCAGACCCAAGTCGCTGATGGATGCAACTGACTCCTTTTTGCTCGCATCTGTCAACATGGGCTCCATCTGCAAAGGAGTAGTCAAGTTAGATGACTTTAACTCTGCATTTGAAACCAGGTTTTGCGGCTTGTATGGCTCGTTTAACATCGTCCAGCCATCACTATCCGTGCTATTTGTGTCCCTCTCCGTTCCATCGCTATCATCATTGCACAGAATAAGGCGACGATTGAACTCGTTCTGCACAAATAGTTCACGCGATTTCATACCCAGTGCCCGTAAGTCCCAGCCAGCGTTCACAAGGGCATCAGTTGCTGCAACCATTCGTGTGAACTTTGTAGTCGAAACAGCACAATCCAGCTCGAGACATTGACGCAATTTGAAATCACGAAGAGTGAGGTACAAGATGTTTGTGAAATCTAGTCCCGAAACTCCCATGAATAGAGCTGGCTCACCTTTATCACTGATAGCGCTGTCAAACGCCGCATGAGATGCCAGATCTTCAAAATTCGCGATTTTAGGCCTTCGTATCTTGTTTTGAACCCAAATTGAATTTCCAAATGGCATCAACTTACGGAAAAACTGCAGCTGATTTTCCAGAGAAGCTTGCTGATCACTATCCATCGAGCAAAGCTCTAGGTATGGTGAAGTATGTTTCTCGGTGTATGGGCACACATTAGTCTTTGCAGCTCGTTCCGGGTAGAAGTGTGATCCACACACAGCACGTTCAAGATAGAAGCAGCATGGGCCAGAGTGCGGCGCCACAGAAGAGGAGGAATATTATTAATCTCTTGCAGATGTCGAACGGTACCACGCAGCCGGAAGTAGGCATTCGCCATAGCATAAGGGAAAAAATCATGGGTATGAGTACGGCACCCTGGACGACGATAGTCTACGACGAACCTGCCACTATAAACGAGTGTTCTACCGGAATCACCAGTGATGGTGGCTCTTTTGAGGGAGGGAATGCGCTTCCCGATCTGCTTGATGAACTGTAAAAGGGTTTTTTGCACTGTTTTCTTCATTCGCAGGATCCACATGTAGCCACTGTAACCCTCAACAACTAATACAAACTGATTTGATCGTTTTGTACGTGCCTTTGAATTGAACTGAGGTACGTATTCAGATCCATTCCAGTAGACAGGACTACACACGGACGCGATCAGGTTATGGCCAAGGCGCCTGGCCTGTTTAACGTCTGGACAGTCCTCAGTTGGGGGATTCGTCAATGTATTACTGAAATTTGACAATTGACGTTCAGATGGGAAACCGAGCGCGGGCGCCCACTTCTCTCTGAAATCGTCAGTAACCAAAGGATTCTCAGCCGTAGATTCACTTTCCAAACAAGAACTAGTTGGATGGCTGAATTGCGGTGCCAAATCATCCAATTGATTCTTCAATGTATTGAAGGTATCAGGGGAACGTAGCCACGCCTCATTGCTGAGGAATTCAGGCAAATCTGAACGCGGAATCAAGCTCATATAGTCAATTAGAAAACGAGACCCCTATAATGATCGTAATTGACCTTATTTTATTGATTTGCAATTAGAAGGTCAACAAGGTCTTAATGCCTCGGTAGATGGTGTGCTGTCTTATATGACTGTTGTTATTGGTGTCGACCAGGCGACTGAAATTACGTGAGATTCTGGCTGGGGCAGGATCTATGGGGTGTATATAGGGTTATGCGAGATCACGAATATCTGGCCCTAGACAGCTCCAGAGCATTTACACTTGTTCACCTTCCTTCCCGTGTTACACTTGTTCACCCCCTTTTTTTTTTTTTTTTTTTACCACCTGTATAAAGAGCCGGGTGGAGCGATATTAAGCAAGCGTTACTTCTAGCTGTGACCACATGGCCCGTGATAGGACCGGTGCTACTACCCGAACCCAAGAGAGCTACCTCTAGCGCCGCTCGTTGACAGATGATCTGGCGACAATCAATCAGCGTATGCCCATTTTAATAACTGAATAGTGCAACAATAACCAGATATGGAATTATAGATACAAGAGAATACCTAATTCTTAACTTTCGTGCGACTAACTCATTCAATTTATGTTCTGTGCCACTGTGCTAATGAGGTCGTTTCGGATTGTCAGAGAGATTGGACCCGCCCACCGCTTTGTCTCAGTGCTCTTGCAGTCTAAGCGATGTGTGCATGCAGCCAATTTGAATGACAAGTTAGATTGGAGATTTCAAGAGGGCAGAGGATCAGGCACTTTAATCAGACACTTTAGGACCTTACCCACACAATGGTCTTATCTCGACCCCAAACAATAGTGTGATCCGCGACACGTTGATGAAGGCATACTCGCCCTAGCCCACAAACAGTTGATCATGCGAATGGTTGTGGAGCGCCTTTGGCGATCGCCCTGGTCACCTGTGGAAGTCTTCTATTAGTGTAGAAAGGCCTAGTGTCTCGCATGGGACCAATTGGACCTCGTTATTTGTTAACAAATAGATAGTATTGAGTAAAACAGAATAATTATATCACAGAGACTCATAAGATTCCCACAGCACAGTGAAACCGGCCGCTCTCACTTTTCATTCATTTTTTTGTGGCTTGCATTCTCTCTCGCACCCGTCGTCTGTGACCGCAGAGCTACAGGTGTCCCTGCCCCCACCTGTCGTATCTGCGACCGTTATGTAATGCAGTGTGGGGTTGGGTGCCAGTGAGCGGAAAAGTGCGCCAATCAGCAAATGCGCCCCAAGAACGCTTAAAAATCACACGGTATCCGTCAGGTATCACTACCTAAATTTTAGGGATCTTCCATCGTGCGGAAGACTTGTTGTAGTTTCGAGTTCTCCCCACATTATTCAGTCATAGGGCTGGGTACATATCATCAAGATCTATCAGGTGTTGTGAGCATACCATGACTGGTACAGGGAGTTCCGAGTCTGAACAAAAGTTTGTAGCCGGGGGTATGCAAAATGGTTTTGATTCGAGTCAAATGGAATCACTTACGCCGCGGGAGCGTGACTTGGTGCAAAGAAGGGAGCGTTTGTTGGGCCCCGCGTACAAGCTGATGTACGAGCACCCTATTGAATTTGTTCGCGGCGAAGGTGTATACCTCTATGATCCCGAGGGAAATGCATACCTGGACTGCTATAACAATGTGGTGTCTGTTGGTCATTGCAATCCGCGCGTCAATGCCGCCGTGTCTCAGCAGCTCACCCAGCTTAACACGCACACACGCTACTTGAGCGAGCCGATTCTGGAGTACTCCGAGGAGTTGCTCTCCACTTTCGAAGAAGGACTCGAGAATGTCATGTATACCTGCACTGGAAGCGAGGCCGTTGATCTAGCTCTGCGGATCGCGAAGTTTTACACCAAAGGAACGGGCATGATCATCACGAACTACGCTTACCACGGAATCACGGCCCAAGTTGCCGCTATTTCGAGCAGCATGGGTCCGTTTGTGCCATTGGATAGCGATGTCCGTATGGTCCGCGCCCCTTACGCCTATCGGGCGGGAGAAGGTGTCGATGTTGGTCAGCGTCTTGCCGACGACATAGAGGCTGCCATTTTGGATATGCAGCGCCATGGGATCAAGTTTGCAGGATTCATTGCCGACAGTGTGTTTTCGACCGATGGCGTGCTTCCTGCTCCCGAAAACGGGAAAGGCTTTCTGAAACCGGCTCTGGCTGTGGTCCACAAGTACGGCGGCCTGTACATCGCTGATGAGGTCCAGCCTGGTTTCGGCCGTCTGGGAAAAACAACATGGGGCTACCAGCAGCACGGAATCGTGCCGGACGTGGTGGTCATGGGCAAGCCCATGGGAAATGGCATGCCGATTGCCGGTGTTGTGACTAAGCGCGAGCTGCTGGCGGAGTTCGGGCAGAAGGCGCGCTACTTCAACACTTTCGGTGGCAATCCTGTGAGTATTGCGGCTGCTCGTGCCACCCTGCGCGAGATCAAGGCCGGTGGTGCTCAACAGAGCGGCCTGGTGGTTGGTGAGCAAATTCTGGCCGGTTTCCGCAAACTCATGACGAAGTTCCCGCAGATTGGAGACGCTCGTGGGTCGGGCATGTTCTTTGCCGTGGAGTTTGTGAAGAGCCGCACGACCAAGGAGCCCGACAGTCAGCTGGCCAAAGCCGTTGTGGGGAGACTGAGAGACCGTCGGGTTCTGGTCAGCACCACGGGCCAGTTCTCGAACTGCCTTAAGATTCGGCCCATTCTAACGTTCACGGTGGAGAACGGCCATGAATTGGTGAAGCAGCTGGAGATCGCTTTGACTGAGGCCGTGGAATCCGCGACCTCTGGGGACGCCGACCCCACGAACCCTCTCGGCATTGACGTCAGCGTAGACCGGTCCCAGACCACCCGCTCGTCGCTGGGCGATGCTAGTGGCGTGGTTGAGGAGAAACTGGTGCGCAAGGTGTTGAAGGAGCACTATGGGTTCAAGGGCGAGCTGACGCGGCTCAAGGGCGAGCGCGACATTAATTATCTCGTGCGCACCGAAAACGGGCTGAGCGACTATGTGCTCAAGTTCCTGCACCCCAGCGAGGACATGGAGTTCAGCGACTTCCAGAGCAGCCTTCTGCACTACTTGGAGCGGATGGCGCCCCAGGTGCCGATCCAGCGCGTGATTCTGCCCATCTCATACGCTGAGCGTCTCCACGCCCTCCGCGTCGACTGCGGACCCGAACAGCGCACGGTGCGCCTGACAACGTTTATCCACGGCGAGGTGATGTCGACTGCCACGCAGAGCCTGGAGCAGAAGTTCAATCTCGGCAGGGTCGGCGGCCAGATCACGGCGGCGCTGCAGAGCTTCCACCACCTCGGCCAGAACCACACTCTGCTGTGGGACATCCAGCACGCGTCGGACCTCCGGCCGTACCTCGCCGAGCTCAGCGTGTCGGAGAAGCAGCGACACATGCTCAACGCCTGCCTCGAGATCTTCGAGCATCGCGTCAAGCCGAAGTACCCCCACCTGCGCCGTGGCGTCGTGCACAACGACCTCAACCAAGACAACGTCGTGGTCTCGTGCGAGAACCCGGACCAGATCGACGGCGTGCTCGATTTCGGCGACGCAGTCTTCACCCACATCGTGAACGATGTGGCCGTCGGTGCGGTGTACCAGATGGGTATCCGGGGTACCAAACTACTGGATGGCAGCCTGGCATTCATCCGCGGCTATCATAGCGCGTTCCCGCTGACCGATGAGGAATCCACACTGCTATTCGACCTGATGCTTACGCGCATGTTCGTCCGTTCAGTGATCCACACGTGGCGTGCTGCGAAATTCCCGGGAAACCAGGAGTATATTCTGCGCAACACTGCCACCACTTGGGCTCAGATGGAGGACATGCTGGAGAACAAGGAGGACTACCGCTACACTCTGGAGCACTTCGCGGATGCTGAGTAAATTTTGAACATACAATTTTGGAGCTTTTACTATATTGATGTTATTATATTTATATGATGATAAACGTAAATTAAAACTATTTCCCTCACTAAGACAAAAAATGAGACGTAATAAATAGAAATAGCCAGGGTAGCGGAGGGCTGCAAGGTGGTGACCTACCCGTCGATGGTTGCATTGACCGGTTCATTGGTAGTACGATAGACTTTCTCGATCACTTCGATCTTCACCATGTCGAGTTTGATTTCACCGGGCTCTTTATAGGCGTATCTCCACCCTTCTCCGAGGGTTGTATTAGGATGACACTCCTTGGTGCGGCGCTCGGCAATAATGCGATCCATCATGTAGCCGGTGGTGACTTCGCTCCAGTGCTGTTGCCAGTGCTTCGAGTAAACATTCATAGCTTGACCACGAACTACAGTGCGGTGTACAAGGGCACAAGCGTCATTACCGCGGAAGTTCCACATGGTACAGAGAGAGTCGTTCACACACGCATCACGGCACAGCTTCTTGTCATGAGCCTCAGGAGTATCGTCTTTGAAGATCACCGGGTCTGTTGGTACTCATTGGTGTAGTCAAATTCCCAATTCAGTTTCTCCTCAGCCATCTCCGGCATGATATAGTCGTGATAGAAGTCAGCATAGGTGATGGTCTTCAAGCCTTTGCTCTCCTCCCAGTTGTAAAGCTCTTCGATTTCCCAAGCAGGGAGCTTGTGAAAGACGCCAACCGGTTTTGCACCACTGATCGAAGTTCACGGACTGATTTGAGATCGCACCACCCTGGAAACTGCCGGATTGGGTCGGCTCTAGCGTGGTATCGGCAATGTTCCCTGTTCCTTCAGTATACATGTACGACATCACTGAATCGCCGCAGCACTTGCCGAGAGCATTTTCGCCACCACGGGCAATGCGGTGATCCAGGCTCGCCTGCGTGTCGCCGTACATCATTCGCATAGCCCCACGGCTCAACACAATCCCAGAACCTCCGTGGGCAAAAACGGGGTTCCAGCCGACCGGGCGTCCAAAATACCAGGGCTCATCGGGGTTCAACCCATCGACCACCGACTGCAGTGTCGAAGGCATGAGGTAAGTGTCGGCATCGATCATGACATACCACTCTAACCCGGGGTGGTTCACCCACGCATGGGCATATGAAGGGACATTCTTGAAGCGGTCGAGGTTCCAGCCACCTCTGTCATCACCAGGAATGTTCACTCCATCTCCGGTCCAGTGTCAGTCATTGGCCTTGTTCTGGCGTCGCACTTGGTAGCTCTTCATTCTGGAATCATTCTGGGTCTCGCTGTCAAGGTACTGCAAGCAATCGATCATAGTGTAACCGTCTACAGTATCGCCGGTCTCAGCATAAACTTGGAGATGCGGGAACCGGTTGAATGTAGTGTTAAAGTGTGGTGGCAACCGCGTATAGGCGACATCAATGCCTGTCTTAAGCAGCAGGAACGTCTTGTCAACCACGGGAAAATGGGGTTTTGGCTCTTCAGTGGTATTTCGATCCCATGGTATAGTCAACGTATCACCCCCAATTGCGGACGAAGCCGGGGTGTATAGAAGAGTAACCGCTATGATAAGCGAAAATGCAACGATCACTGCTATCAAACGCCGACTCAACATATATCCTATCAATGTGATGCGAAAATTTCGAGACTACTTAACCTGCTCTCAAATGGAGGTCTTCGATCCTTTTATATACCTGAGCCGCGTTCATAACAGATAATACGCGAACTAGCGTTTAAGAATGAGCTGCAGGCCCTGCACGAGAGCGGTGATTTAATCACATGAACACGTGACACCATAGTTTTCACACGGAGAATTTCTTGGATCTACGCGGTTACCGCTTCAGGCAGATATGTCTTGGCTGTGCACCCTAATACCGTGCATTACATCTACCCACTGCAGGTGGTAGGACTTTGCGAAATCTTCAAGCCGTTGACGCTAGGTGGCCTTACCAATAGATTATTAACCAGAATTCAACGATAGCTAAATAAACACTCAGTTCTAGAGTATTCAGTCTGTGTCTTGCCCTGATACGCGTTATCGTCCTTGCGTCACGGATTTGCATATCGGGCGGGGTGAGTATCAGGGGGGAGCTAACATAGGTTTAGGGTGATAATTAGAGATTGTTCTATGAAAATTCCGCCCTAACGCGCTACGGAAGATCGAGATCGGCTCGGCTATGCTCGTCTAGCGTATCACATGTCAACATCTGAATCCGATGTGAGACTAGTTCGTGGGCAGGAAGAGCGCGAAGCCGTCACTTGCGGTGAGTTCGGGGAATATTTACGTGACGCTTGGTGAAATTAGCAGCTCTGAGTTCAACTCCTCCGAATTCGCACTTTACTTGGTAGACTAGACTGGATTTCGACTCTGGAAATGTCCAGCATAGCCAAGTGATCTCAATAACCCAGTATTATATTCCGTATATTTTATATTTTACGCAATTGACGAATTTATGAATGACGTCGGCAATCAAAGCCGATCTGCAAGTCTACTAGCAGCCGCCCAGCCCAACTCTGTCTGAGTGACGGAACATAGGAGTTTGATAAAGCCCAGGATTTCATATTTAGGGTTCAAGATGCCTATGCGGCAATCGAATCGAATAGAGCTGGGGTCTGACAACTGCGCAGTCTATTCCGAAGTAATATTATCTATGATCCCCCTTGCATGACATGCATTCCAATACGGATGCATGCGTGCAGGAACTCGTATAGATCTCATATGATTCAGATCAAATAAATATATGTTTATGCAAATAAAATACAAATTTGAGGTAACACAGTAATATCACCCCTTCTTAGTCACAGAGCTAGCACCATCTACAGATACGGCATTAATCACTTCGGTATTGATCTCGCCACTATCAATGGTAGCCTTAGGACCATGAAACCACTTTCTAGCATCAAGCAGCCAATATAATGTACATCCGATCCAAACAGCACCACAAACCACACACGAGCAATTCATCTCTGAGGGGGTGGTGACTGGTATGTTGGCCGACAACATACTGAGACACCCCACGACATATATGCCATATAAAGAGGCTATCACACCGTTGAGCTTCGACCAAAAATGACCGAGGTAGAACGGACCTGGCTTTTCAATTCTACGCGAACTGAAAGTGTATAGCCATATTGGTAGGCACCATGCGACATAAAGTGCTGCCATTGCCAAGCTGAAAATGGCCTGAGCGGCCGCCGAGCCAGCCAATACGAGAAGAGATATGAGCATCGCCGTGATCGTAGTGTAGAACATCGCCACTAATGGCAAGTTGTTGGTCGTAACCTTGGCACAGCGACTCAGTGGAAGTGCGTCATCGCGGGCGAAGGCATAAATCTGGCGGGAGGTAGTGAAAAGCACTCCTAGGCCCATGATGAATTGCATGACAGCAAAAATCGACATGATAGCGATAGTCCAGCGGCGATCGAGAGCACGCTCAATGATACTGGGTGGGAATGGGAGCCTGATCAGACAGCAGATCTAGCAAGCCTTGTTGGGAGGGGTCTACGACGACTGCCAATATACACAGGACCAAGAAGCCGAAAATCCAGCACGCACCGATGGATGAAAGTAGTGCAAAGGGAACAGCAGTTGTCGCATTGGACGCTTCTTCCGCCATATGGATACTACTGTCCTGGTTACTGACCGACCAGATCGCCGCCATCCACGACGTCATGAAGCTCATGCCGTAGGGATAATTGGTATTGTTGGTAGTGTCTCCAAAGACGAATTGGCCGGGTTTTTGTGCTTTAACCCGGCTGGCAGAGCAATGCACAGAATCACGATGGAAGCCACATTCAGAACCAAAGAAACATACTGAATGTAGGTCATAACGCGGTTGAGAAGAGTCAGGATACCACATTGTATCACACATAAAGCACAGAAAACCCCGAATATCACCCCGTCACTCGCCACGTACCCATTAGACACGTATACAGAGCCTAGAAGTTGTTTCGCAGCACCGTCGTTTATACTTCCAACGCCTGCAATGAGACCCAGAGAGTCTGAATAGCCGCACAAGAAACTCAGAAAGCTATTCCGTTGCCCCCGTTCCGGTGCAAAGACGTAAGTCCACCAGTACATTCCGGCGGCCGTGGGCATAGATGATGCGAATTTGGACAATGTTATGCTCAAAGACATGATGAAAAAAACAGGGAACAAACCAGCCCCAGGTGAATCCCACACCTCCAGCAGAGATTTGATCCACTAAAACGGATGCTACACTGGGAGTGACGCTCATATTAGAAAAGCAGATCCGGAACAGTTCAAAGAGACCGAAATCTCGCTTGAGCTCTTGCTGGTAGCCCATACTGGCCAACAACTCGTCATCTGCATTGGCCGGTCTTTTCAAATCATTGTGGTTATCGCCATTGGATATTATCTCGGTAGCCTTAGAAGTATAGTTAATGACACGTTCAGGTACAAGCTTGGGTTAAAGTACCTCAGGAATTTTTTTCAGTCTCTTCTGTTTTTTCTTTTGATCAAAATTTGAACTGCGGAATTCTTCGTTCAATCGGTGCACCGAGCTCTATCGCCGTTAATGGCGCAAGGGTTTATCACCACGAATGATTCGCCAATGGGGTTGAACAGCGAGGTTAAAAGAAGAAAGAGCATAAGTGAAATCCAGCGAAATATAATGCAACTGACAATATCAGCTATAACGTTTTGTTGTGTCTAACGGTGAATTGAGGATGGACGCAGTGAAACTGCAAACTTGCTGTTTTTTTTCAATTCGAATATAATTGGCATATAAATGTGGGCAGTCCTAACCCCTACGGTGTCCGAGGATTCTGCTGCAACTTCTTCTTCTAGGTTAGGGGTACTGTAGGGTGTCCCTGATTCCCCAGCTCTAAATAACGAAAAGGAATCTTGTCAGTGACTTCCCTAACAAGCCCAAATGAGTATAATACAATCAGCATATGTTTAGCGAAGAGTCTAGGGCAACATGCGAACGGCATGTGGAAGTCGCCGAAGCCAGCCCAATGAATTGATAACGGCGTCACGTGAATACGGTGCTCCGCAGTGCCCGAGCTGCTTTGAGACTGTGGGCCGTTGATGGTGTAACGGTAGTAAAATGCGGGCACTCATTATTAAGAAATTCTGATCTTTCACCCTCCGTTATTACTCGGTTGACGGGGACCGTTACTCGGCTGACGTAGTTCGTTGCTCGGCTGACGAAGTTGAGAGCTATGCTGTAACCCCAGTGAGATTGGCAACCTGAAATTCCTGATGGTTTACCAGTGTTTTAAAGAACAGACCTGAGCGACATTCAGAGGCTACCTATGCGATTGCGGTTTGTGAGCAGTATTAGTGTGATTGTTACTAATACTGCACTGGTGCTAACAATGGTTTTGCTTATGAAACTTTTAATTGCGATCAGTAGAGTGGCATCATTATGCAGTCACGATGATCGATTGCATTTGCAGCCTATCATCGTGAAAAGGGCAGGCGCCAGCTATCGGTTCTTGGCACATACAATCTACTCTGCGGTTATTCCACCCAGTCGTAAGCCAGGGCAATCGGCTTATCAGAACCTATCAGGGTAGCGGCTATGCAGTCACCACATGGGTAATGGCAGTATCTACAGTGGGAATACGTACCCAGCCGCAGAGATAAGTTCGGTCAAAAAACCTGCGAGAGTACAAGACCTTATAGACCTCAACCAGTGCGGATCGCTGCGAACCTCTCACGAAAGCCCGCGTTCTGATAAGATCGGAGATAGAATAGGATTCCGAAACGTCTGCCATATCTATCTCCATTCCATTCCTTTAATATCAGTTGGAAAACGAGGCCCCCCTCACCGCACCGGTACTTCCTCGTAATTATGCCTCAACCGACAGTGATAGAGGTGCTTTCCGAGCGCTTTGGGCCGCAACAGACCCCCGTTTTCGATGACGAAACAAAATTCCTCTCACTCGAATTTATCGGCCTCGTGTCGATCTGTCTATCAGCCGCGCTTCTCATCCCTATTCTTTGGCGGCTGGTCGAGTTGAGACGCCACGAAAAAGGTCCCACTACCATTTGCGGACAGCTGGCAACAATCGGTGCCATAGCCGTGCCGACAATGTACCTCGGCTACCTCACCATCAGCTGGAACATTGAGCCCACAGCGCGGGATTGGTTTATCATCGGCGTCGGGGCACTAGTCTCGTGTCTCGAATTCGTGCAAGACGGCCGTGTGCAGGTGTGCTGCCCCGAGCTGCAGTTGTTCTGGGCCGGCAAGTCGGTGCTACATAGCAGCTGGGCGCTCGACTCCGTGCTGCGCCGCGGCCTCCTGGAATCGAAGTTGCCGCTGGCAGTGGCCGCGATTTCAGTCCTTACGCTGATACTCGAGTTGTACAACCCGCAGCGCTGGCCGCAGTACGAGCAAGACCAACAGACGGTGTTTGCGCTGGGATCGTCGTCATATATCATGCCGTTGATAGAAAAATACCGCGACCAGAACGATATCAAGTGCGAGGAATTTCCGCTGCCATCACGCTCGGCCAGTACTCGCGTGGGCATGGCGTCGTTCGACCATTGGATCGCCCGCGTGCCGCTTTCGTCCCGCTGGGGTTTCACAACGGTCATTCTTGCCGTTCAATCTTCAAGCGTGCTGGTCGTGACTATGATTGATGTGATCATGACCGTTGTCGAGCTTTTCCAACCTGCGCTGCTTCAGAGTTTCCTGGCGTCGCTGGCGGCGTACGCCGATGGCCGCGGCCCGATCTACGTGTCATACTACTGGGCGGTCGCCTGCTCGGCGTGCTCTATGGTAAGTGTAGTCCTGGATAACATTTCCGCCTCCCTGTCGGAAATCTGTTCCCAACGCACCCGTCTCGGCATTGTCGGGCTGCTGTACCGCAAGGCGCTCAACCTGACGCCGGCGGGCCGCCAGCGCTTCAACGCCGGCAAGATTATGAACCTGGTGAATAGTGACACTGATTATGTTTCAGTTATCCCCAACTTAGTTAAGTTCTTCACTTTGCTGCCGATCAGTGTCGCCTTATCGTGGTGGCAATTGTGGCAGTTTTTGGGCCCCACGTTTTTGTCGGCGCTGCTCGTTTACATGGTCATGTTGCCGCTTTCGGCCTTCCTGACCCGCTTAATGTCGAAAGGCATTGATCTGCAGACCGAGGCTACGGACGAGCGCACAGAGGAGACAAGCAACCTGTTCAAGAACATCAAGACGGTGAAGATGCACGCCTGGGAGGCGCCGTTCGCGCACCGCATCATTAACGGCTCCCGCCAGAGGGAGCTGCATCAACAGCGCTACATCATGTGGTTCATCGTACTTCTTGACGAGATCTGGGACTCCATGGAGAGCTTCGTGGCCATGGTCGTGTTCGGCACCTATCTTTGGTTTGAACAAGGCGAGCTGTCGGCAGAAGTGATTTTCCCCGCCTTACTGCTGCTCACTATCGCGTCGTCGCCGTTTTTGCTGCTTCCGTACGAAATTCAGACCGTGGCCCACTATTGGACGTCGCAACGTCGCATCAGCGAGTTCCTGATGGAAGCCGACGATGAGCACCTCAACTTCGACCAAGTGTTCGACAGCCCCAGCCTGAACTCCGAGGAGGCTCTTGTTGTGGCCACCGACGCGAAGCTGAGCTGGGACGGCACCGATGAGAACGTGGCCGTGGACCGTCTTAATCTCCGTGCGAAGCGCGGCGACCTTGTATGTCTCACGGGCCCGGTTGGATCCGGCAAGACCGGCTTGCTCAAGGGTCTGCTGGGCGAGATCACCGTGATGGAGGGCGACGTTATTCTGCGCGGCCACGTGGCCTACTGTGCACAGGAGGCGTGGATCCAGAACCTTACTCTGCGTGAGAACATCCAGTTTGGACAGCAGGTCGACGAGGAGTGGTACCAGGCGGTGATCACGGCCTGCGAGCTGCGGGCGGACGTCGAGATGCTGCCGGACGGAGACGAAACAGAGCTGGGCGTACGCGGCGTCGCGCTCAGCGGCGGCCAGAAAGCGCGGCTGTCGCTGGCGCGTGCCGTGTACTCGAAGGCCGACATCTACCTAATGGACGACGTGCTGAGTGCCGTAGATGAGCACGTGGCCGGCAACCTCATCCGGAACATCTTCAGTGCAGAAGGACTGCTCTACGACAAGACGGTGGTGCTGGCCACGCACAGCATGCGCATCCTGCCCCACTCGTCGCTCATCGTGTCTCTCGATCAGGGTCGCATCATTGAGCAGGAGAGGTTCGAGAACGTATGCCGGGCTGGCGAGGACTCCAAGATGTACCAGCTGCTGTCGGAGTTCGGCGGCACGTCGTTCCTGAAGCACACTGATGACGTCAAGGCGCGGCCCACCGCGCCGCACCTCGACCCGGCACTCACCAAGTTCCCTGGCGGGCCCATGGAGGTGCTGCCGGCTGATGCGCGTCTCGGGATCGAAAAGGGCGAAGAAGAGTCCGAGAACGAGAGGAAGGCGCACAACAACATTGGTGTCTACTTGCGCTACCTCGAATTCATGGCGCCGAAGTATGTGTTGTGGGTCGGCCTGGGCCTGCTGGCGTCGACCACGTTGAGTAATGTGTCGCTGGCGTTTTTGGGCTCGATGGCGAACCAGCGATTTGTGACGCTGGCCGACGCGTCGGGCTATTTCACCGTCTACTGTCTTCTGGTTCTCGGCACTTCGATAATCAATCTGTTGACCAATGGCCTGGTCTACGTGGTGGTGGCACTCGACGTGTCGAAATCCGTCCACGACAGCATGCTGATGCGGGTCGTGCGTGCTCCTCTCAGCTTCTTCAACGTCACGCCGCTGGGTACACTGATCAACCGGTTCAACGGCGATCTCACGAAGCTTGACGACAGCATTCCGTTCTCGATCATGATTCTGAGCGTCAAACTGGCCGAGGTACTGCTCAGCACGTGTATCATCGTCGTCACTTCGCCGATCACGATCTTCATCATCGCTCCCGCCGTCTGGATGTCAGAGCAGGTGCGCCGCGTGTTCACGCCGGTGCGCCAGATCGTCACGGAGATGGGTGTGCGGGCGTTCTCGCCGATCTTGACGCACGTCGAAGACAGCATCTCCGGCATCGCGACGGTGCGCGGATTCAACCGCACTGAACAGTTCTTGAAGGTGTTTGAGCTGCGTGGTGACACGTGGGCCAAGACCCGTAACACTGGCAGTGGACTCGACCGCTGGATTGGCTTCCGCTGCGCGCTGATCTCGTCCGGCCTAAGTCTCGGCTGCGCGTGGTCGGTGACGAGCCTCGTGAGCCGTGGCACGATCAGCATCGGCTTTGCCGGCGTCCTCAACAACTTCGCGCTGCGTATCGGCGTGCTGATGACCGACTTCATCCATTACATGGTCACCGCGGGCATCAACACGATTTCGCTGCAGCGCATCGTCGACTACCTCAACCTCGGTCAAGAGGCGGCCTCCCACACACCGGTGGCCGACGAGGCCGGCTGGCCGAAGCAGGGCTCCGTGCGCATCGACAAGCTGCGCCTGCGCTACGGACCGACCGCGCCGGACGTGATCAAGGGCATTTCTGCCGACATCAAGGCCGGCGAGAAAATCGGCATTGTGGGCCGCACGGGTAGCGGCAAATCCACGCTGTCGATTGCGCTGTTCCGCATCATCGAGGCCGCGGGTGGCGCGATATACATCGACGGCATCGACATTTCCACGCTGGGACTCGACGAGCTACGCTCGAAGCTCTCAATCATCCCGCAGGACGCCCAGATCCTGGGCGGTAGTGTGCGCGAGAACCTCGATCCCCGTACGACCGTCGATGACGCACGGCTGTGGGAGGTGCTCGAGCTGTGCCATCTCAAAACGTATGTGGAGTGCCAGAAGGATGGCTTGGACCACCTGCTCAGCGACTCGGGCGAGAGCCTGAGCCGTGGCCAGAGCCAGTTACTCTGCCTGGGGCGTGCGCTCATCCACGAGTCGCCGGTTTTGGTTCTGGACGAGGCCACAGCGTCGGTCGACGTCGAGACAGATCAGAAGGTCCAGGAGACGATCAGATCACAGTTCAAGAATCACACGGTCATTACGATTGCCCACCGCTTGAATACTATCATTGACTCGGATCGCGTTCTTGTGCTGAATGCCGGTGAAATCAAAGAGTTCGACACCCCAGACGCGCTACTCGCAATCGAAGGTGGTGAGTTCCAGAAGCTTTACCGTGAGAACCATGAGGATCCTACTTCTACTTAGATTTAATCATGATCCTATACAAAGTTCTACTTATATTTGCAAATGTCACCGATATGCTTCCACTTATCTCGCTTACTATCGAGCGTCAATGGGAATCTCATGTTGACGTCATGGATGAAGGGGACTGCGCTTAATCTTTAGATATGCCCCGTCCGCGATATTCTCTCTATCTTTAATACTAATCTGATCAAGTATTCCACCGTAGTGGGTCTAAATTCATGTGGCACTTTCCGGCTTGCTATGCCTCTATGCCAATATATGGGCAAAATGAGCAAAACTAAAAGTTTTAAGAAGCAGAAAGGCAAGTTTAAAGCACAGGCAAACTTGACCACATTTGTTCAATAAACAAAGCAACTTTTTAGCATATAAGTCATATACGAGTCGGCGGGGGTCCGTACAGAGTTCTCCAACGTACCTTCATGCAATCTAAAGTCATGGCCGTTATCAGCGTCTGCACGCATATGCCCCTCAAGGCACGTGAGCGGCCCCGATCCGCGAGTAGCTCGGCAACTGGACTAAAGATAACCGGTGGTGCGGGCCGTTGCGCGTTGAGTTCTCAGGTATGTAGGGTTACTGGGATTTCAAATCCGTTGGCTCTCCGCTTACTGTCTAGAGAGGTGATGAGTAGGGTAGTGGGACACCTATTACACGAGGGTAAGGAATACCGCACTTACGTTTTCCGAGCGAACCGAGCATATTAGTCAAAGCGTTAACAAAGATTTATGCTTTTTAACCGGCCGGCGAGCCACCCTACTGCTCTGGAAGCACATAGCAGTTGCCTCTAGGCCCTCTCAGCCCTGATCTACCCTACGCATCTGGACGTTCCCCTCAACCCTTCGATCTAAGATCAATCGAGAGAAAAAAAAGATTAAGGTCGAAATTCAGAATTATAAGTGCCTAATCTTTATACCTTTTACTTTTCTGATATAAAGACTTCCATAGTGGTGTCTTTGTCTGGTGGCAATTTTTAAAAATCATAACTTGAAGGTTTGCTGATCCGCTTTGCTGACCACAGTCTATAAGTCGAAGTCTCAAATTTGTTTTGAACCGGGCTTGTTTCTGATCGGTCACCCATTCTTTTTCGACTCATCAGCGCTACTTTCGAAGCCGAAGTTTCATCACTTGCACTCACTACCTATAACCCACACATTTCGCGCACACGCGTGCATTATCAGTTTGCTGTAGACAGGGCTGCATATTTACGCTAAAGGGGCGTTATTATCCATTGGCAACCCACACAAAAACAGAAGTAGCGGCTTTTACCTCTCTGCAGACCCAACCTTTTAAGCAGCGTAAGGGATCATATCTGATTTGAGCTATATTACCTGAGTTCCTTTCGCTGAAGTTATTCCACTGAGGTTAATCACACACAACATCAAGACCGTATAACAAATCTCTCCCCATCCCGATGAGTATGGAAAAAAACGATAGCGTAGGAGACGACATTTCGTTTGGCTCGCCCTACGAAACAACTAACACAGCTCTGGGCCCACAGACTTCCGCCCAAGCCGCTGCACTTAAACCCGCCAAAGACTATAGCAAGTGGTACGATGCGTTCCGCCCCTCAAGTTTCAAGCGTCCCACACAGGAGGAGCTTGGATTCGACACCACTGGCATGACCGATCTCGAAATCACGCAACAACAGATGGCTCAAGGTGGCCCGGCCCTATCAAGACGGCATCTTATCATCGTCACTGCTTCAGCTGGTGTTGGCACTGGTCTTTTCATTGGGAGTGGCAATACGCTTCCGGAAGGTGGCCCTGCTGCCCTCATCCTTGGTTTTGGTATCATGAGCGTCTGTCTCGTTTTAGTCATGTTGAGCACTGCCGAACTGAACCTGCGATACCCTACCGTCAACCCCATGAGTCAACTGGCCACTCGTTTCCTCGATCCCAGTTGGGGGTTTACAATCGGCTGGATCTATATGTTCGGCTATATGGTCTCCTCCCCGTTAGAGATGATCGCCGGTGCTGAGTTGACTCAATTCTGGCGCAATGATGGCGACTCCGTTGCCCGTACAAACCCTGTTGCGTGGGTCTCACTGATCTACGTCTTCGATCTGTGTCTGCATTTCTTCGGAGGTTCCCGTGGCTACGGTGAGCTTGAGTTCTTCGTAGGATCAATCAAAATCTGCGCCATCATCGGCTGGCTCATCTTCTCCGTCATTTACGTGTGCGGCGGTGTGCATAACCACCCTGTGTATATTGGCGCGAAATACTTCGATAATCCTGGCGCATTTGCCACTGGTTTCAAGGGCGTGATCACTGTCGTGACTTCAGCCAGTTTTGCGTTCGGTGGTACGGAGATCAGCGGTCTCGCCGCCTCTGAAACGGCCAACCCCATTCGTTCGATTCCGTCGTCAACGCGCCAGACGTTTTGGCGTACGGTTATCATGTTTATGACTCCGATGATCATGGTCGGATTCTCCGTGCCTTACAACGATCCTGAAATCGGAAGTTCGAACACAGGCTCCGGGTCACCCTTCGTGCGGGCGCTGCAGCTAGCAAACATCCGCGCTCTGCCGTCCATCTTCAACTCCGTCATCATCTGTTCCGTCATTGCAGTGTCGAATTCATCAATCTACGCGTGCAGCCGTTCGCTCGTAGGCCTCGCGCTCAGTGGCATGGGCCCTTCGTGGTTGGCCTACGTCGACCGCCGTGGTCGCCCCACCATTGCTATTTCCATCACCATGGTCTTCTCGCTGCTCTGCTTCGTTGCCGCCAGTAACAAGTACAATGACGTGTTCAACTGGCTCTATGCCTTCGCTCAACTCGCTTTTTTGTACGTGTGGGGTTCGATCTGTCTCGTGCATATCAAATTCCGCTTGCTCATGAAGCGCCAGGGCCGCTCGCTCAAGGATGAGCTGCTCTTCGTTTCGCCCTTCGGCATCCCTGGTGCCGCGATAGCTGTTGGCATCGTACTATTCGTCTTCTGTCTCCAGTTCTGGCCGGCAGCGACTCCCGGAGAGAAGCACAAGAACGTCGCTAGCTACTTCTTTCAGCAAGAATTGTCGGTTCCGTGTGCCATAGCTCTCTTTGTGGGTCATAAGATCTGGACGAAAAAGACCACCGGCGGCTGGGGTCACGTAGGCATGGACATGGATCTTGACCGTGGTGTAAGAATCGTTGACATGGAAGAAGTCAAGCGCCTTAATGCTGATATGAAGGAGAGGGCCCGTAAAAATCCGCTCCTACGCATCGCTCACTTCCTGTGCTAAAGAGAACATCACCATACGCATATGAAGGATACACATATACCTATAACAATTTCCCTGCATACAACGACTCAAGTGTTCACCCTGTGAGTAATTTAGTCAAGTATTGGTCATTTGTATGCGACACTGAACCTGAGTCAAGAGAACCAGAGAATAACAAGAGATCGAGTGATCAGCAAGTTTTGTCGATCGGGTAGACAGTGCAAAGATAACGCTTCCCCTCCCTCCCCGCCGGACCTAGTCAATGTAACCCTGGCCCTAGACGCTTGTAATCAGTCACCTTTATGCGTCACAGATCAATAGGTCAGGAGCACGTGCCGTCTGGTCGCGCGTGCTTTATGCACCGCGAAAAAGTTCCCTCTTTTGCAGGGATCAAGCGTCGCATCCAAGAGTACTTATGATAAGAATCAGATATTCAGGTGGGGACTTAAAGATAAGGTACCAGTAACAAATTCACTAGATTCTACCAAGCTAAGTAGCTTCATAAAAGCTCAGAAATCATTGGAATGATACAATGTTAACTAATGCTTATCTAAATTCTTTAAATCAGTCTTTTTTTTTAAGGTTTCAGGGACCAGGCTTTGACCACGCCTTTAATGTGCGCCAGATCTTTGTCACCAAACTTTTTAGTAGTCCCGCGGTGTCCAGGAATATCCTCCGCTTTCCAGTAGTATCCCAAGCACCCGCGTTCCTTGTCTTGGCTCCAGCCATCCCAAGCCGAGACTGCCGATAGCCACATGTTCGTATGATCCGAAGCAGGTACCACGGCGCCGTCAATATCGATGACCTCTTTGTACCAGTTATTCAGTTTCTCCGGAGAGTCAAAATGTTTCTGTAGAGCTTTCACACTCTCCCAATCTTGCTCAGCATAGTCGTGGCGACAGTTGAGAAGACCGCCGCTCATCCACTTCAAGTTCATATCCGTATCGAATTGAGCAGTATGAGAAGAGTGAATCTCATAAGACTCGTGGCTGCGATCCTTCTTAACCTCGCCTTCTTCATCTTCACCAGCGTAATCGGTGGTGATGACGTGACCAATCGCACCGGGGTTCAATTTGTTGAATGCAAAGTCGGTGTTCCCAGCCACGAGCTGACCCAGCCACATCAGCTCTTTGTTTCCGACCACTGGCCGGCTCGTCTCTTCGCGCATCTGCATCGTCATACCCACAATAGCACCAGTGATATGCCTGGTGCGGTCCAACACCACCACCCGGCTATCCATCTGGTTTTTTAAAATGCTCTTGTCAAATATGGCGTCATCAGCACCAGCCATCGGCAGTCTGAAGCTGATCCGTTCGTTGCGCGAAGGAAGCAGGTCCGCGTAAAGATTTTGCTCGGAAGGGCTGAACACCTGGCGCGAGATGATGCGGTCTCGAAAGAAGTAAGCGCCTGTTCCGAGATACTGGTCGCTCAAGAACCACTGCGCCGGGTCTTCGAAAGGAACTATGTCGGAGTCCATCAGAATGACCTCACTGAATCGTGTGAATAGCAAAGCTAGCCATTTGTCCGCGTAGCCACCGAAATTATCCTCGTGTCCCTCACTGATGAAACCACTGGCGTCCAAAAATGTCACATCTAGGTTGGGTGCCGCCCTTGAGATTCTTTTCTTTTCATCTTCGTCAATTGGACCATTGGAAACGATCTGAATCGGCAGTTCTGTTCCCAGGTAGTGCAGCACACTAACCAGCTGGACCGTTTCGCCTACGCCCTCCTCATCTAGAAGCGATATGGCAATTCCCTGTCTGGGCTGGTTGCTCGCTGGATTCCACGGCATACGCGGCTTCAAGTACGGGAAAATTCGCTGCTCGATTTCCTTGAGCCTCTGCTTCTCGATGGTGATTGAGGCTCTACGAGTAATGAAGCAGTTGGCGTAGTGACGAGCACCCTGTATTTCCTCCTTTACGCTAAGATCACCATCCATTTCTAAGTACTGGTTGAATATGGAGTCGCATGTCTCGTCTAGAGACAGTGTGCGATATCCAGGGTCAAAGAACAAACGGCTAGAAGTGGAAGTGCCCATTATTTTGGCGGCATGGCTCCGCACTTGCAAGCTAGCAATGACGAAAAGACCGAGCAAAGCGGTGGCCACACAAATACGAGTTTTCCTCAGCATTTTCAATAATTTGCGCTCTTTTTGAATACAAGTTCGTCAATTCCGTCAATTTCAGGTTCTAGAAGCTGTAAACGAGTCTTAGATTTAGCCAGACATCACCTAACGTGTTCAAAATTGGATCGCTCCCTCGAAAAAGTAACCAAAATAATATGAATGAAAAACTGTCGTAAAGACACTCTCTTTGGGGAAGAACGAGCCAGCGAAGCTGTGTATATATTCGCTTATGGGATGTTGGTAATGCGGCTCTCTTTACGGTGTGATATGGGTAAACGTCCGCCGTGATTAGCACGCGTCACTCTCTGAATTGGAGTCAAGGGTTGGGTTTAAACCCAACGGGATGCACATGAAACCAAGGAGCAAATGCGTTTACAGCGGTCCGTTGTGTAGTTTGAGGGTTGAAACTGCACTGGCGGGCGAAAAGCAGGCTGCAGGGTAGTGTAGGTAGGACGAAATATAGCGTTGGCCCCAACGATCGCCGCTAAGAAAATGGCGCCGTGGTGTCTGATCAAGTAAGAAAGCATCACACATACGTAAATGTATGCGCATATATATATATCAATGGCATTTAGCCCTCAGTATTTCATATCTATTTTCATCTAACATCGCTTTATTAAATGTCGCATGAGCCCATGAAAAAATCTGTTGATTTGTTGTCCTTTGCCGGGCAGGTCCTCCTCCCAATCAAAACACTTAGCCTATTCTCAAGTAGCTAGCTATGATCTCGGGTACTAGTTTTGAGTAGCCCTCGTCGTGAGAGGGCGTGGCTAGTGAACGTCAAAGTCACCCTAGCCCACTGAAAAATAGATCTGCGGCCCTAATCAGAACTGTCGTTGAAAAAATTGACGGAACAACTTCGGATAAGCAATCATAGTTCCTGATATCAATTGACGATGAGTGAGCTCACTTATTCAGATCAGCACTACTTCAACTCGTATGATCACTTTGGGATTCACGAAGAGATGCTGAAGGACGAGGTCCGCACTGTTTCATACCGTGATGCGATTTTCCAAAATAAGAACCAATTTAAAGACAAAGTTGTACTCGATGTGGGCTGTGGCAGCGGAATTTTGTCAATGTTTGCCGCCAAGGCTGGCGCCAAGCATGTCATTGGTGTGGATCGATCCAATATCATTGACATGGCCCGCAAAGTGGTCAAAGCCAATGGCCTCGAGGATCGCATTACGCTGATCCAGGGCAAGATGGAAGAGGTCAAGCTGCCTTTCGACCAGGTTGACATCATTGTGAGTGAATGGATGGGCTACTTCCTCCTGTACGAGGCCATGCTTGACACTGTGCTGTACGCCCGTGACCGCTACCTTAAGCCGGATGGACTCATTCTACCCGACAAAGCGATCATGCGCATTGCGGCCATTGAGGACAGTGAGTACAAATCGTCGAAGATCGACTTCTGGGACAACGTGTACGGCTTCGACTACTCAGTCTTCAAGGACATGGCTCTGCACGAGCCCTTGGTCGAGACAGTGAACATGAACACGCTTCTGACCCCTGGCGTTGACTTGTTCGAGATCGACCTGTATACAGTCACTAAGGAGCAGCTGGCGTTCGACCAGACATTCAGCCTAGTGTGTGCCGAGAAAGATACCGTGCACGGCTTTGTGGTGTGGTTCGACATCGAGTTCGTGAAGCTGACGCACCCCGTCCGCTTTTCAACGGGTCCTGCCAGCTACGAGACTCACTGGAAGCAGACCGTCTTTTACACGAAGGAGGACTACCCCTGTGAGATGGGCGATGAGATCAAGGGCCGCATGGTGACCAAGCCGAGCGAGAAGAACCCCCGCGACATGAGCATCGTTATCAAATACCAATTCGGCGAAAAGGAGGACGAGATGTCCTACGTGCTTGCCTAAAATATTTATTGTGAAGTCATTAAGAAAAGCGTGTAAATATCAGACATTGAGAAACATACAGTTCAAAAGTTTACTAGGTCTCATAGATCACCACCTCATAGATCGGTGGTCACCGTCATCGACTGGGCATGCACCAAAGCCGTGGGCGGCAGGCCGTCGCACAGCAGGCGCAGTGAGTGGAAGTATTTTTGCGAAGCGCGGCGGTCGCGGTGGGTGCCGAGCGCCGGCGCCGGCAGGTTCGTGAAAACCACAGAAGCGTCTTTGGACACGCGGCGGATCAGGCAGTTGAGAATCAGGTGCTGCGCACTCGCCGGCAGTTCGTTGAAGCGAGGCTCGGACGGGTTCATGGACGACGTTTCGGACCGCGGCAGCTGGGCGGCCGTCGGCGCTGCCAGCAGCTGCGACGCATCAATGGGCTCGTCCTGGAAACTCGGGCCCGTTTCCACTTCGTTGTCGCCGCCGCCGCGACTCACGCTGCTGTCCGTGCGGTGGACCTCAGGAAACGTGGATGTCGGGTTCAGGCTGGACTCGTCTTCCTCGATCACGGCCTCCTCATTTCCTGACTCCGTGGCCGCCGCCTCAGAAGGCGCCTCAGAAGCCGTTCCAGAGTGTGTATCTGGGAGATCTGGAACGTCGCGGTACCTCCTCCCATGCTCGTGGCCATGCTCATGACCATGCTCGTGGCCCGCATCCACATCATCATCGTCCTCCTCGTCCTCGTACTCGAACGGCCGTTCAGCGGACCTGGCCATCGCCTGAAGATCGGCGCGGCCCCAGCGCGTGGACTGCATCGAGTGGGCCACGCCCAGCTTCTGCAGACTGCTGAAGGTGCGCCTCCGCGTGCTCGCGGCTTTGGGGATGACGTAGGACCGGGGATCAACGCGGTAGGTCTCGCCGGCCTCCCGAGCCCGGCACAGCTTCTTGTACCACTGCGAGTCCTTCAAAGCAACCTTCACAGACCCGTCAGAGTCGGCAGCTCCCCGCACAATCACGTCGTACACGGCGTTGTTCGTGTCCAAACTACACACGAGGATTTCCGCCTGGATCCGCAGCGTTTCGAGCAGCCGCTGCACACGCCGGCTCTCCCGCTCGATCTCGGTGCTGCGCTCCACAAACGCGATCACGCGCAGCTTGTGGGTGGTCGACCACGCCTTGACGGAGTGCAAGATCGATCCCAGCTGCAGAATAAGCGTGTACGTGTCGAGGTTGATTGATGTGGCGTTGCGTGTCTGGTCAGCGGCATCCCGGAGCTGCGCGATCATTTGGATGGGGTAGAGATCGATGTACTCACTCTTCTCCTCCTCGTAGGCCTCTGCGCGGGACATTTGCCACAGCGGTTTGGGTGCTGGCATATTGGCGTCCATGAACCCGCGGCCAACACAGACGTTCGAGCCCATCGATAGCAGATCCTCAATCATCTCGATCCACTGCGACAGCTCGACATGACTCTCCTTGCGCAGACCGTCGGTGGGCAGGCTCTCCATGTCGATGTGTCCAATTTCGCGGTTCTGTCCGCTTTGGTTCTCGTCGTAAAAGCCGAGCACCGAGATGTTGGGGCGCATGCCTCCGAGACCGGAGCCAAGAAACACGTTTCGCGCGCCCCACACGATCGAAGGACTCGCCGTGACCTGGAAAAATGCCTTGACGCGATGCAGATCTCGCAGCTTCTCCCAAGCCGTGCGCTGCTTGGCGATTTCCACGGCCTCCTCGTGGAATGATTGGCCAGATGTGATCACGACGTGGCCCAGCACAAACAGCCCGCCTTTCTTCAGGTAGTTGCAGAACTGGATGAGCTGCCACCCTGAGCGCGGATCATCAACATACAGCAGGATTTGGGGGCGCCAGTACTTGACATGGTCCTGCTTGAGCTTGAGAAGGTACTTCCGTACCTGGTGATAGATGATCGATTGTGAGACGTCGCCCCACGGTTTAGGTGCCGAGTACGAGTGGATGACCACGAAAATGACGACTCCGACCAGCAGAATCACGAGCGCGGCCACCACGTCGGCCGCAAGCATGGCGATGATACACACCACAAAACCGGTGAGGGCAGTTGGGGCGTTGAAGTAGCGGAAGCTGGGCCGGAAGTTCGGCGCAGCTGCCACCTCCAGCAAGAAACACGCCAGATTAAGCACTACAAACGTCATGAGCAGTGCCATGGTGATATACACGGCGATCTGGTCGACGTCCAGCAGAATCGTGAGCTGGGTCAGTGCATAAGTGAATATGATGGCGCTGCTGGTGTTCTTAAAGGGGGACATGAATGGCACGACGTTGTCTACAGCTATGGCCTGCAATAGCTTAGCGGCACCGAACACACCCATCAAGGCCGAAAAAATGGATGTCGCAAACTCGCCCAAGAGAACTACCGTGGGGCTCAGATCAATGGAGCTGATCACTTCCAGGTCATTCACGAGCAGCGTTCGCGATACGCTGACCCCAATGCCGATAATTACGAGGGCATAGAGCGCAAATGTAACTACCAAGCCATACATCGTGCCCCGTGGAATCGCCCTAGAGGGGTCGATCAGATCGCCTGACATGCTAGCGCCAGCCAGAATGCCGGCCGTAGCCGAGAAGAAAATGCCGAAAAGATTGCCTCCAAATGAATGCAATGGGAACCAGTTTGATTTCAGCGTATCCCAGTTGGGTCCTGTGTACCAAGCATCATACTCAGCAACGTAGAACGGTGCTTTGAACAGCACGGAAACAGGAACTGCCAGCGTGGCCACAAGCAAAATCACAAAGAGCAGTTTCGAGGAGCGTGCAAACAGTTCAGGGCCAACTAGGCAAATAGCCGTGCAGATAAGCAGCAGTGCGGTTTCGTATGTGAATATATCGCGGTGGGTATCAGGTAGAAAGCCATCGTTCTTTTGGCCAAACGAATTCATTAGGGGGTCAGCAAAACCCACGACGTTCAAGCCAGCGTTCAACACCTGGCCAATATAGAACACAATTCCAATAGAGCCACCGAACTCAGGACCCAACGAGCGACTAATCATATAGTACGCGCCGCCACCTTTTACCGTACCATTCGTAGCGATTGCTGATAATGACGTAGCCGTGAGAAGATTGATTGTGTAGCAAAGCACAAGTAAGACGAGTGATCCTAAAACGCCTGCTTCGCCTACCAGGTAGCCGAAGCGAAGGTAGATAAGAATCGACAGAACATTGAGGGTGGTTGGAATAAATACACCATCAAAGGTTCCCAGTTTCGACATGTTCAATAGATCTATGGGTGTTTTTTCTCTGGACACCAATCCCCAGCTGTTTAATGACGTCTAACACGACGCTTGATGCTTGTGACTAATAATTAAATCTAACCCAAGAGATTCGATCCAAATGGCACTCGTATTGTACTGGCTTCAAGCCTTTCGATGTTGTTGAAGGCCAGCTTCAACTCTCTCCAGCGTGGAGGCGGAGCTGTGGATATTTCTCACACTTGCCCGGCTTTGTTGATAAAAGATAATGAGCGACTCGGTTGTGTGTGTATGTGCCTTGCCCTGATTAGCCTAAAGCATCCCGATGCTGGCTGATAGTGTAGCTGGGAGTTGGGATTCTCGAGCAAGTGGGCGGTTCTTCCGGGGCGGTTACGGCGGCGATATTTCAATGCAAAGGTTACGGGCTATGCAACATTATTAGGCTGCACATAAGTTGATCAATCAATGTGCCGAGGCGAACTCCAGACTCGACTGATACAAAATAAGAAAAAAATACGCGTTCTAAATGAAGTTACTATGTACATTATTCTGAGTATTCCACCAAATTCTTATGGTCTAGATACTATAGTCCAAGTATGATATGAGTTCAGAATACAGGAGGATGTTTTTGTCAATGGTCTATCAGGATCATTATATGTGGAGGAGATACTTATCATATCCAGTTCATTCTGTCCATCGAGGGAAGCTAGCTACTTACAATATATGTACAGCTGTTTAAGCAGTAGCATCCTTGAGGTAGGCGACCAGGTCATCGACATCAGCCTTCTTCTTAAGACCAGCGAAGGCCATCTTGTTGCCAGGCACGTACTTCTTGGGGTTGGTCAGGTACTCGTGAAGAGTGTCATTGTCCCAAGTGACGCCCTTCGACTTCATGGGATCAGAGTAAGAGAAACCGGCGTGGCTTCCGCTCTCACGACCGATGAGGCCCTTAAGACCGGGGCCGACCTTGTTACCTTCGTCGACAGTGTGGCATTGGGCACAACGGGTCTTGAACAGCTTAGCTCCCTTCTTTGCGTTACCGGCCATAGTGTGTACTGATTAGTGTTGAATCGAGTGAGTGTAGGAGGAAAGGTCTCGAGGCAGGCACACCCGCAGATTTGTATACATGATTTGCTCCCGATGTGGATGACTAACCACAGCATCACCTCGAACCCAACGGTACATGTGCCGCGACTTCTCCATGCTACACGCTCCTCTGCGCGTAGTTGCGTCTAGTATCATAGGTGAGATATCATTCATTTAACAGGATTATTTTATTGACCTACAATGTATACGAAGTTATGCGAAACAACTCTTATATTCAAGTTTCTAACCAGCCACTGAGTGGAAAATCATATTTCGTGACCTTACCCAGACGCGTCATCGACATTTCTGCTCGAGCTATTGGCCAATGTCAGTGTGATCAGCCACGTCTTGGCATATGTACTCCAATCCCTAGTGGCTCATTATCATCACCTAACCCCCATCACTGCATGCACCGGGGAGCGTGCCGAACAGTAACGCACTTATAGCAATACGTTGGGCAGCCGCGCGCCTATTAGATTAGCACTATCTGACTGAGAAGATAAGGTGATCAGAGAGGTTTGATGCCTCAGGGAAATAGGAACAAAGTTATGCTTAAATGATGGATCACATAAATGATAGTTCAATCAAGTAAATGAAATTCGTAGTATGAATGTTCATACAAATTAGAAACTCGTCTTGAGCGCATTTACGTGGGCCAAATCTGATCTCTGCAGGATAGGTATAGGTATCGTTAGGTATGCTCATCAGTTCATGAATGGAATGTCAGCTACTAAAACGCTCATAGTTGCTCATATTAGCGGCTAAATAGCGTTTGAGTCACTAAGGTATTAGTCTATAATAAAACACAACAGGATATATATATCTTTAAGTCAACAGCCCCTGAAAACTCACCTGGATTATCAACAGATCATGGATAGAACAATAATTCAAGGCAGATGAATACAAAAACGACTGTTTATAAATAGAATACTTCGGGAGAACCCTTCGACCGCGCGTATCACGGTGAGCATATGGACACGATCCGCTCTCCCTTCAACATTTTCCTACATCAACACAATGAATAGTCTTTCAGCAGTGATATTACAGCATTTATATCAGTCTAGTCTTCGACCCTTAATGGGGACCGTATTCGCTTGCTGAATTACACTTCGTTGGATTCTGCGTGGGTCTATATTGTGTTGTACCAGCCAGTTCGATGATCGGCACCCTATGACGAGATACGGGCAACGCTCACAAGGGTTGAGTCGCGCGGAGCCACGATTTTTCATCTGTAGCCCGCCTTTAAGCCGATTTGCTAGTCTAGAAGACTGCTGTGCTGCTCAGCGGCAGCGATGCTGTAGGAATACACAGTAGCGAGACGATTTCCATAGCTTGTCGACGTGTCTGCGGGTTCAGATCAAACTATGGTGATAGCTGTCGTTTTGATTGCTTGAACTTACTTGCCGTGAATTTAATTCTACTGAGGTACTTGGTTTCCCGCCAGTATGATGCCTTATTTTTGTGAGATCATCATACAACCATGGTGGTCGTTATCGAGCGTCTGAGCGGCAAACACTCACAGATATAGCTTTAGAAAATCAAGTAGTATATGCACATAATATTTCGAGACTGTGCAGCTATTGAATAGTTAATCCATCACGCTCTTCTAAGGGAAATTTGTTCTGCAACTGTGCAGCTGATTAAAACTTCTAGAGATATATGTTGTTAGGTGCTCTTTGCTTCTATCCACTGTGCAGGATGAATACCGCAAAACGCTCTGAAGACGAGCGGTATCTAAAGTTTATGCAAGTTAAGTGACTCGACAAGACACATGGAGCACTGAACTAGTTGAGATAACGCAATCATTCTTGCTGCGACCGTTATCTGAACAACGGGTACGATGCAAGTCTATGACCAGCATATACCCTATTTCCCTCTTGATAAGATCTAGGAACAACCGGACCTTGATCTGCGTGCCCAAGCGCTGGGCGGCTGCTCAAATGAGAGACAAGAATGGGCTGCCAAGGAATCCGGAATATTTAAAAACATAATTTTCAAACCATTCGTACTCAGCTATTCAAGATAGTTATCACATGCACGAGAAACATTGAACAAAGCATTTAATATCCTCAGATCTCTTCCTTTCGAAGATCGGCTCATCAGATCATCAGCTTCGAATGCCTCAGCCTCGAACCTATCTCAATAAGCAGGGTACTCAAAAAGCCCTATCAAAGAGCCCTATCGTAGGGTGGATCAAAGTTCCTCGCTTGAAACCCTAGAACCTCCCTTCTTCTCTGCATTCTTAATTCGGACAAGAGCCGGTTAAGCCCGCTAAAAGGGTGAAGAGGGCTCCGGTGGGCAAGACTTACGGTTTTCCTACATGAGTTCGTTCTTTGGTGCTTTTCTATGGCGTACCGTGAAGTTTTGTATCGCAAATCAATCGATAGTGAAAATCACTCAAGGGGCGCCCTTCCTTCGGTGGTAAAGAGTCACCGCAGCGTGCCTTACCAGCCTCGAGTCTCGAGAGCCAACCCGTACCTTTCATTCGGATGACAAATCTTCAAAATTCAGCTGCAAGTAATTTAAGACGCAGCTATTATGCAGGGTAGGGTCGAGGTAGATGCTGATGCGAGCTCTACTTCACGCTAACCTGGGTAGTTGACACATATGTGAACCTAGCCCACCCAGTGTCACGGGCATGAACGCAGTTCGAGCTCTCATTGTTCACATCTCATATGGCCCTTGACCTGCGTCCGCTCGCCCGTCCCCTTCCCCTCCCCTCCTCCTCATTTCACCCTCACCCTCAGTCGTGCATACGTAACGCTCTGCCCCATATATTATTATCGATAATTCTTCATTCAACTTATCGTTATCCAAAGTTATCTTCAATCCATTCCACACAACCAACTCCGTGTAGTCAAACAAACTTTGAATCGAAGCACGTAATAGAGGGAACTTTTAGTGCCAGACGATTGGGACTTTTCCGACGCCTGACTTTTTGACCACTCACGATACCCCAAGCATAACATCACAAGAGTCCCATTTGATTCGACACCGATAAAACCAATCAAATATCGATTCAAATCCAACCATTAGGGCCTTTTTTTGAGGTCGACTTTACTTCCATCTTTTCTTCAACCGCTATCATTTGACCGACCGTGATTCAACCCACAAACCGACTCCATTAACTCATCGTCACCGACCAACAAAGTCACCCCAACAACAAAGCCACCAACCAGCTATTTCATAAAATGGAGCTCAAGCGCACCCTTACGAAACACATGCGCCGACGTAGGTCGGCGGCTCCTGATAACATTGAGATGCCAGCTAAGCACTCGATCTTCAGTTCGCCTCACAGCAAGAAAAACAAGGGAGACAATATCAGCGATCACTCAAGCAGCATTGTGGCACCTCCCACGGTCACGACACCCTTGGGATTTCCTGGTGGAAACTCGAGTGATGGTGGATATATGCAGGCCCGTATGGAGCCCTCGACACCCACTACTCCAGCAGTGGAGGAGTTTGCATCTATTCCGTTTTCGGGATTTGCCACACCTCCCGCGTTTAACTCCCCTCATGGATCTGGCTACATGCCTTCGCTGCCGCAGGATTCGGTAGCTATGAAAGGTACTCCCAGAAGCACTAGGACGAGCCGATCGACGAGTGTGGCCTCATCATCTCCTTTCACACCAATTACCACAACGCTAGAGCCCGGAACCCCAGCCAGCGTTTACCAGCATCGGAAGTCGACGTTAGATTCAGCACTGGATCAACCTATGTGGGGCGCTGAGCTTAACTGGGAAGGCGAGCCAATGTCTCCCGAGTCTTTCAGCGAGAGCGAAGTTAGCGAAGCCGACGAAATGGCCTCTCAGATTCTAGCTAAAGTTCACGAGGGAGGTCAGCGGGAATGGTCTTTTTGAGCGCTGGCGCCCAAAATCGCCTCAACCGCTTTACGAGCGAACGTATAACAATATTTTTATCATGCTTACAACTATGCAGGTCTATAGATACTTAGATGTGTTTGATCTATTAATGAAACTAAGTAAATCATACGCCCTGGCAGGCTATGTTCAAGATTGGCTTCGTGTGTAACGCATCTGCACACACACATAATCCGAGAAATTGAGACTAATCCTGGAACATTTTATTCATATACTTAAATAAAAAGTTCAACATAATGTATTCATGATTATTGCTCGCGGGAAATGGCCTTCTGTGAGTAATTGCTGTTCACAACCGGATCTCAAAGTGATTAGCTATCTGAATCGCCCTTACCTACATCTAGGCGAGACATCGCATCATGCAGGTTCAAGACATAAATGAATTGCATGCGGTACTCCGACGGAAAAGGGTTAAGGCAAAAAGGCGGCTGCGGCAAGTGAAAACTTCGCTCGGGACCCGAGGGCGGGTTTTGGACGCTAATCGTGCTCCGCCATTCGCACACAGGGCTGATGTGGCGGAGCAAAATGGGACCGTACTGGTCAGACAGGTACGGATATTTGCAACAGGGTGCACACTAGGGCGGTCGGCGTAATTATGGCATGATGAGAGAAAGTAGTAATCACTTCTAAGAGCTGAATTTATAAATATAATGTATTGTCATCGGCGTGGCGATAGATTCATCGCGACGACAAGACTCGCGTTATTGCTTGGCCGCCGCTTTCGCATGACGGCGCGGTAAGCGACCCCTCTTGCTGACGGTAATTAAAGAAGTAACGTGACGGCACCGCATTGTCTGACAGGTGCGTGAAAGGTCTCAGTTTGTGAGTAAGCACATATAATCGACTTTAATTAGAGACTCGAGGAATAGGGTCAACTTGCAGATTTGGTGGGCGCCCAACCCGTGATACTGTGAAAGTGAAATTTCTCCTGGCTCCGAGAAGCTCTTAAGCTCATCGTGTGCTACGGTGAGGGCGATGGGCCCGAATCACTAGTTGTTCAACACGTCGCCAAATGTAGTGTACAAAAAATTAGAATTACATAATCTCGATGCATATGGCTCTCCAAGCCATTAATCCAATATTCTGAGAAATTACCTCACGATCAGCTCGATCCGGCATAGATCATGCTAGACTACAAAGGGAAGCTCGTTTTGGCTCCAATGGTGCGCGTCAGTGAACTTCCGTTGAGGAAGCTTTCGCTACAATATGGCGCTGATCTGGTCTGGGGTCCCGAGATCGTTGATAAGCGTCTTATCGCGAGTAAGCGAGTTTGGAATGAAAAATTGCGAACTGTGGACTTCGTGAACAACAAAAACCACTCTAATCTCACTTGGAGAATGTCACCTAGCCTGGAGACAGGTAAAGTCGTGTTCCAGCTAGGTTCAGCGGATGCCAAGCTAGCAGTAGATGCGGCTAAAGTTGTCGCAAACGATGTGGCTGCAATTGATTTGAACTGTGGCTGCCCGAAACACTTCAGTGTTCATTCGGGCATGGGTGCTCAATTGCTTAAGAATCCGGATAAGCTTGTGAATATTTTAACCAGCTTGGTGCAAGAAGTAGGGAAGCCGTTTAAGATTGATATCAGTGCGAAAATTCGAGTGCTACACGAAGAACAACCGACATATGACCTTGTGAAACGTATTGTAACTACCGGAATATCACACCTCACTGTTCATTGTAGAACGGCGAGCATGAGACCAAGGGAGCCGGCACAGTATGATTATCTCAAAAATATCGTTGATATCTGCCACGAAGCCGGGATTACTTGTTATGTGAATGGAGACATGGGCTCAAGGGCCCAGTATCTTGAGTTCAAGGAAAAATATGGCGTCGATGGAGCGATGTTTGCACGGTCAGCTCAAGAAAATCCAAGCTGCTTTGACCAAGTAGGTCAGCCTTTGGCCCCTATCATTAAGATCTGCCGTGAGTTCTTGGATGCATGCGTCGAGTTTGATTTTATTGTGGCACACGTCAAGTATAACCTCATGAACTTTGTTGGCGGGAAATCTCCCCTGTACCAAAAGTTCGCGCACTCCAAGAGTGTACAAGATCTGGAGGAACACCTTTCGGCCGCCGAGCGCGAAATCGAAGAACCAGGCCTTGCAGGTGAAGCTCGCGTGACTGAGGCCAGCCTCACAACCAAAGCCGAAATAATAGATGAATCGCTGGCCGATTCTAAGAAGCGCAGAGTTGAAAATGCATTTCCCGAAACTATTGCCAAGCCACAGGTCAAACGTGCTGCGGTCCACTAGTAGCAGTGCCACATGTTTAGGTGGCCGCATCGATCACACCTTGTTGATCATACCTCAAGAATCACTTCTTCAGGTTGATTGTAATTGGTGATGAGTTAATTTATTGAAAACGTCTTCCTCTTGATGATGTTCTAGCATTAATAAAATAATATATACAAAATTGGGCAGCACTATTGTCGTCGTCGTCTAGAGGTTCATGATCCTTTCTAACAGCACACCCTTTCGGCCAGCTTATTCGTCGTCCGCTGGCGCCACCATGCGCTTCAGAACGGACCAGCCAGCCGCAACACCGGTAAGTATCGTAGCAGAGATAGCCATCTGTCGCGGACCCTTGGTGGCACGCCACAAAGCACCCGTGATAGCGCCGGCAGCAAGAGTTCCCGCATCGTCGTGCTTATCGCCTCTGAGCGCATCGATAGAGCCGTTAACAACATTGTAAGTAAGAGCCAGGCAGCCACACAAGTTACCAAGGTAAGGACCACGCTTCGTGATGGAGTTGAGAATGGCGTTCATGCGCAGCTTTGTGGGCATGTCTGCCGAGTTCTGGCGCAGGCCCTGAACGAGACCCATCGAGCCACCGGTAGCTAGACCAATGAGGTACATAGCACCAGTTCCGTAGCTGAGGTCTTCGAAAAAGCCGCGGGATGCAATAAGGCCGTCGGCCTGTTTAGTGTTGGTCTCGAGGTCGAGGTACTCTAGCTGCGGCGCACCTAGATTAGCCATGGGATGGAGAGTCGCAGCATCAAAAGAGGTCGGAATGACGCTTGGCGCCTCCATAGCCTGCTCATTCTGCTTATTCGGGGATGAAAGAATGCCAAAAACCATGGTCTTTCCGTGCTCTGGATCGATCGGCTGGGTTAGCAAATGTGTGGGCAGGACCTAATTTTTCAGACACACGATGCGGCTGCCACAACGGCGACTCTCTAGATGTTTTCCACCCAAAGCACCAGCGTCAACACCACCCCAGTGCCCATGACCCAGGCGCGGGTAGTGCGGGTGTGTTATGTCCCAACTGTTTCCATCCGCCTTCAGACATAGATTGATACAGTTGGAAATGCAATCTTAGCGGTATACAGATAACACAGACTAACCTGGATCTAACAAACCACTGCCATTATTGGCGCTTCATGCGAAAAAAAAGAAGGGATGTAACGGATATATAAGAAGAACGAAGTACTGTAGCATACAGATACTAGATCTATTTGACTAACCTTGTAGATCTAACTGTCTTCTGCTACTTAACAGGCGAAAATACTCCTCCAAAAGCACAATCTGTGGAGATCCGTCGCTGGGACTCATCCGTATGCATACGGCCCAGGCTAGATCAGCGACGCGAGCCTTTGGGAGCCGGAAGGGGCAGCTTATCTCCGTGAAGCAGCTTATCTCCCGCTTGCCTTACCCTTGATCCACACCCAGATCCCTTCCGGTTCCTGCTTGATCAGCCGCACCAAATAATTTCCAGAGGCACCAGGACTCGCGCCCCTCCAGGAACCCCACTAGGAACCCCACCAATTTCTAAATCAGGTTGGACATTTCCCAGCATGACCGCCGAACGGATGCCCCGCTGGATGCAGCCTGAAAAGCGCTCGCGGTGGTCGCTCGCCGCCCTCGCTGCTGCTGTGTTGGTGACTGTCGTCACGCTGTGGCAGATTGTGCAGCGTGATGCTAGAACCCAGTCGTTTGGGTGGAACGGCACGTACAGCCCGCAGAAGTGGCTCGACGTTACTGGCACGCATGCCGGCGTGGCCAGCGACTCACCCCTGTGTTCGCGCATGGGCGTCTCTGTGCTGCAGTCAGGCGGCTCTGCGGCCGATGCCGCTGTCCAAGTGGCTCTGTGTCTCGGATCTGTTCAGCCGCAGAGCAGTGGCATTGGTGGCGGTGGATTTATCACCGTGCGGCTAGCCAACGGCACGGCGTTCGTGATCGATGCGCGCGAAACGGCGCCCCGCCAAGCGAGCAAACATATGTTCGACGAGGACGAGATCCTGTCGAAGTACACCGGCCTGGCCTCTGCTGTGCCCGGCGAGGTTGCCGGTCTGGAGAAGCTGTGGGAGATGGCCGGCAGCCTAGCCTGGGCCGATCTGATCGAGCCCGTTGCTGCTATGAACGACCAAGGCTTTGCGCTCGGTGAGGCCGTGGCCGAGGCGGCGAACAAGTTCCGCACGTACCTGAAGGAGGCAGAAGGCGACCGTTTTGTCAAGTTCATGGACAACTCCGACTGGTGCTGGCTATATGGCGATGAGGAGCAGTGCAAAGAGAGCGTGGAGGCCACTTTCGCAGATCTGGCCAATGCCGGGCTCAGCAAAGACGGCACGCCGCCGAGCGTCCCCATCACCGGTAGTTTGATCCGCCGCCCGAAGCTGGCCGAGACTTTGCGCCAGATCGCCGAGAACGGGGCCCAGGCGTTCTACCACGGCGCCATCCCCCACCAACTTGCGAAAATCACACAGGCCCACGGCGGTCTGCTGACGGCCGAGGACTTCGGCGACTACGAGGTTGTGGTGCGTGAAGCGCTCACCGGCCGCTACCGGGGCCACAACATCGTGACAGCACCGGCACCGGCCTCCGGTCCGCCGTTGCTGATGGGCCTGAAAGCGATCGAGGAGCTGCAGGACCAGGAGCGGGCCGGCCAGCTCAGCTACGAGACGATGGTGCACCGCATGATCGAGGTCATGAAGTGGATGGCCGCCGCCCGCTCTGAGCTCGGCGACCCGGAGTATATCAACAACCCGCGCGTTGCACAGATCACGACCGACGAGTGGGCCCACAAAGTCGTGGGCAACGTCAGCGACGAGCACACACTGCCGTCATGGCGCGACTACCACCCGTCATACGAAATGAACGACCCGCACGGCACCACACACTTCTCTGTGATTGACGAAAATGGCATGGCAGTGGCCATGACCACGACGGTGAACCTGTACTTCGGTAACGGCGTGTGCGATCCCGTGACCGGCGTGGTGATGAACTCCGAGATGGACGACTTTAGCACGCCCGTGCGCAAGAACGGCTTCGAGATCGCGCCCTCGATCTACAACTTCGTGCAGCCGGGCAAGCGCCCGCTCAGCTCCACGGTACCGGCCATCCTCTTCGACGACGACGGACGCGTGGAGATGGTTATTGGCGCGGCGGGCGGCTCGCGTATTATGACCACAGTCTTCCTGGCGATCTGCCGCATGTACGGCGAGAGCATGAACGGCCACGTGCTGAACGGCCTGGAGGCCGTCTCGTACCCTCGCTACCACCACCAGCTACTTCCGGAGATCGTGATGCTCGAGCCAGGATTCAGCCTCGACCTGATCGCGGCACTCGAGGACAAGAACCACACCGTCGAGACCCGGGCACCGGGCTCAGCGATGAACCTGATCTACCGCGACAAAAAGGAGGTCTGGCACGCCGTCAGCGATTTCTACCGGAAACGCGGTCTGGGCGCTGCATACTAATTTTATATGTATAGACATTATGACACTATTGTTTTGATCTGTTTGAACTCTGGTTTGGTCTGATCTGCTTATGGCTGATCTGCTTGGGACTGATCTGCTTATGGCTGGTGAGGCGGTTGCCTGATTATTTTGAGATCAGCTGGATCGGTAGGGGCTCGGCATATGCTGGCTACCGCCCTATGTTTGGGTCCTATTTCCACCACCCTGTGATCACAGCCGATCTTTGCGGCTCGGCTTTGAGCCGCTGTGTGTTTGAGCCGCTGGCGCGTGCATAGTTTGTGCATAGGGGCTCATGTGATCGCCGCGTTGTTCCCCAAGCGGACAACCCTACTGCCATTACAGTGTTGGGGACGGCAAAAAAAGTTGAATGCCGCCTCGGTAAAACAAAGGTACTAGCGAAAATAACGCGATCATGAGCCAGAATCTGTGATTTACTGTCTACAATTTGGTGGGAGCGCAGCCGGACTTTTGCTGGCTTCACGACCCTTGTCGCTGGGTTGAGGCCTCTCAACGGCGCGATCGAGATCGATCGATCGGCTGCTAAGGCAGGTGTACAGTAAGGAATATAGATAGGGTAAGGCAATGTGGGAGCTGAAATTTCACCGTGCTTGTGGCATGTGTGCATAAATCAGTATTGGCTGCGAAAATTGACGTAGCGAAAACGTGGGTGGCATTAAATTAATAAGATATACAGCAATAACAAATCACATTAGCATAAATGAAGATGTCGATGCTAGAGAGCGTTGTCAGCTTCGCAGAACTTTTCACGCTGCAAACGAACCCCAACCGCACATGCATGCAGCTCAACCAACACTGGGGTGAGCCGGCCGATCTGGGGTGGACACGGCCTAATGCCTATGCAAGACTACTTGACAGCGCTGCCATTTAAAAATGCATATTTAGCATTTTTTAAACCACCACTGAACACTGCCAAGAGACGCACGAACATCGCGGCCCCTATTACCGGCTCCCCCAACACGTCGCGCTTGACAGGCTGACCCCGACCCAGCACCCCGACTTGCGTTAAATGGAGATACAGCGTTAGAGCACGTAGTAACCCATGAGTGAACGATATTTTACCAATAAAGAGACATATATAACCATTACACCCTTTGTTCTTAGCAGGAACTATGTTTAACGCGTGTGGTCAGAGCCACTGTCGTTAAGAGCCGCCGGCTAGCATGGACCACATTGTCTGGACGCACGCCGCTGGGTACCCTAACCAGACCCAACAAGAATCCCAACAGATCGAGCTGTCCCAGCACAACGTGGAAATCGCCGCCCCGGTTGAGACCTTTATAAAGCGCGCAAGGCCCACCCCCCGATGTCGTTAGCGGTACGACGGCAGATGAAGAAGTACGAAAACGTTGAGCTGGCCGAGCACTTTCTCGGCCTGAACTCCCTTGCCGTGGCGAAGCCGTCCGCGGTTCGCGACTTTGTCGCCGACCGTGGCGGACACACCGTCATCACGTCCGTGCTGATTGCGAACAACGGCATTGCCGCCGTCAAGGAGATCCGCTCCGTGCGCAAGTGGGCGTACCAGACGTTCGGCGACGAGCGCGCGATCTCCTTTGTGGCCATGGCCACGCCCGAGGATCTGGAGGCCAACGCGGAGTACATCCGCATGGCGGACCAGGTTGTTCCCGTCCCTGGCGGCACGAACAACAACAACTACGCCAACGTCGACCTCATTGTCGACGTTGCTGAGCAGACCGGCGTTCAGGCCGTATGGGCCGGCTGGGGCCACGCCTCAGAGAACCCCTTGCTTCCCGAGAAGCTGGCCGCGTCGCCGAACCGGATCGTGTTCATCGGCCCGCCCGGTTCCGCGATGCGCTCTCTCGGCGACAAGATCTCGTCCACGATCGTCGCGCAGCACGCCGACGTGCCCTGTATTCCCTGGAGTGGCACTGGCGTGGCGGACGTCGAGCTCGACGCCAAGACCGGCTTGGTGAGCGTCAGCGAGGAGACGTACGCGCGCGGCACGTCGCAGAGCGCTGAGGACGGTCTGGAGAAGGCGCTGAAGATCGGCCTGCCCGTCATGATCAAGGCCAGCGAAGGTGGCGGCGGCAAAGGTATCCGCAAGGTCGAGCGCGAGGAGGACTTTTTGAACCTGTACCACCAGGTCGAGAACGAGATTCCCGGCTCGCCGATCTTTATCATGAAGCTTGCCGGCTCGGCGCGCCACCTGGAGGTGCAGCTGCTGAGTGATCAGTACGGCAACAACATCTCGCTGTTTGGCCGCGACTGTTCCGTGCAGCGCCGCCACCAGAAGATCATCGAGGAGGCTCCCGTCGACATCGCGCCGGCGCCGACCTTCACGGAGATGGAGAAGGCGGCCGTGCGTCTCGGAAAGCTGGTCGGCTACGTCAGCGCCGGTACCGTTGAGTACCTGTACAGCCACGAGGACGGCAAGTTCTACTTCCTCGAGCTGAACCCGCGTCTCCAGGTCGAGCATCCGACGACCGAGATGGTTTCTGGTGTGAATTTGCCCGCTGCGCAGCTGCAGATCGCCATGGGTCTTCCCCTCGACATGATCACGGATATCCGCATGCTGTACGGCGCGGACCCCCTGTCGAACCGTCCTATCGACTTCGAGTTCAAGGACGCTGATTCCCTGAAGTACCAGAGCGTGCCGCGCCCCAAGGGCCACACGACGGCGTGCCGCATCACGTCGGAGGACCCCGGCGAGGGCTTCAAGCCGTCCGGCGGCACGATGCACGAGCTGAACTTCCGCTCGAGCTCGAACGTGTGGGGCTACTTCAGTGTCGGCAACCGCGGCAACATCCACAGCTTCAGCGACTCGCAGTTTGGCCACATTTTTGCATTCGGCGAGACGCGTGAGGCGAGCCGCCGCTCGATGATTGTGGCGCTGAAGGAGCTGTCGATCCGCGGCGACTTCCGCACGACCGTCGAGTACCTGATCGGCCTGCTGGAGTCGCGCGACTTCGAGAAGAACACGATCACCACCGCCTGGCTCGACGAGCTCATCAGCCGCAAGGTCACGACCGAGAAGCCCGACAAGTTTGTGGCGGTGCTGTGCGGCGCCGCGACCAAGTCGTATCTGGAGACCGCGGCGCTGCAGCGCGAGTACGTCGCGGCGCTCGAGCGCGGCCAGGCGCCGCCCAAGGACGCGATGAAGTACCTGTACGAGATCGACTTCATCTACGAGAACGAGCACTTCCGCTTCACGTCGACGCGCGCGTCGCCCGAGTCGTACCGCTTGTTCCTCAACGGCAGCCGCGTCGAGGTCGGCGTGCGCGCCCTGAGCGACGGTGGCCTGCTGATCGGCATCGACGGCAAGTCGCACGTCGTGTACTTCAAGGATGAGATGGGCAACACGCGTCTGAGCGTCGACTCCAAGACGTGTCTGCTTGAGGTCGAGAACGACCCGACGCAGCTGCGCACGCCGTCACCGGGTAAGCTCGTGCGCTTCCTCGTGGAGGCCGGCGAGCACATCACCGCCGGCCAGGCGTACGCCGAGATCGAGGTCATGAAGATGTACATGCCGCTGCTGGCGCAGGAGGACGGTGTGGTGCAGCCGATCAAGCAGAGTGGCGCGACGCTCGAGGCCGGCGACATCATCGGCATTCTGACGCTGGACGACCCCACGCGCGTGAAGCACGCGTCGCAGTTCGTCGGCCAGCTGCCTGTGCTGGGAGCGCCCAGCATCGAGAGCTCGAAGCGCGACTTCCAGTACGCGCACCTGTTGGCGACGTGCGAGCACATTCTGGAGGGCTACGACAACCAGGTCGTGATGCTGAAGACCGTGAAGGAGCTGCTGGCGCTGCTGCGCGACCCCGAGCTGCCGTTTGCGCAGTGGCACCAGCGCGTCAGCGCGCTGCACAGCCGCCTGCCCGCGTCGCTCGACCACACGCTCACCGATTTGGTGGAGCGTGCGGCTAAGGGCGGCCGCGAGTTCCCGGCGAAGCACATCACGCGCACGCTCGCGAAGTGGGCGCCCGCGTCGGCCGGCGAGGCCGCGATCTACAACGAGACCGTGCGCCCGCTGAGCGAGATCGCGGCCGACTACAGCGGCGGCGTGGAGGCGCACGAGTTCCTCGTGATCAGCCGCCTGCTGATGAAGTACTACGAGATCGAGCGCCAGTTCACCGGCGTGAACACGGAGACGGCGATCCACCAGCTGCGCGAGGTGCACAAGGACGACCTGCAGTACGTCGTGCAGACGGTGATGTCGCACTCGCGAGTCGGCAACAAGAACAATCTCGTGCTGCAGCTGCTCGGCGAGTACCGCCCCAGCCTGCACCCCAGCGGCAGCGTGGCCGAGCACCTGCGCCCCACGCTCAAGCTGCTCACGGAGCTCGACGACGAGCACGCGAACGCCAGGGTCGTGCTGGCCGCGCGCGAGCTGATCATCCAGTGCGCACTGCCCACCGTCGAGGAGCAGAGCGAGCAGATGGAGCACATCCTGAAGAGCAGCGTGATGGCGACGTCTTACGGCTCGACGCTCGACAAGCAGCGCCGCATGCCCGAACTCAGCGCGCTGCGCGAGCTCGTCGACTCGAAGTTCAGTGTCTACGACGTGCTCTACCAGTTCTTCAAGTCCGCGGACCCGTACATCGTGCTGGCCGCCGCGGAGGTCTACGCGCGCCGCGTCAACCGCGCCTACACCGTCGGCAACCTCGAGTACCACCTCGGCGACATCCCCGCCGTCACGTACGACTTCGAGGTCACGCGCAACGAGGGCCGCCTCAGCCGCCATGGCATGGTGTGTGCCGGCGAGTACGACGACATCGACGAGTCGATTGCGCGCGCGATCGAGCTTGTGCCGGCGTCGAAGCCCACGGCCCGTGCGCGCGCCGTTTCGGACCCTCCTGCGCCGTCTGGCGAGATTCTGGCGCCCGAGCTCACGAACACGTGTAACATCGTGGTGTACGAGCCGAGCGTGGGCGAGACGAGCGACGAGGACATCTCTGCGTACCTGGCCGGCGTGATTGCCGACCACGTGGGCCAGCTCACGGAGTCGCACTTCCGCCGCATCACGGTGCTGATCCAGACGGCGATCGGCAAGCCGCCGAAGTTCTTCACGTTCCAGGGCCCGACGTACGTCGAGAACCGTACGCTGCGCCACGTGAACCCGCCGCTGGCGTTCCAGCTCGAGCTGAACCGCCTGTCGAACTTCCGCATCCGCCCCGTGTTCCACGAGAACCGCAACATCCACGTCTACGAGGCCAACGCCGTCAGCGACTCCGCCGACAAGCGCTTCTTCGTGCGCACCGTGGTGACGCCGGAGCAGCTGCTGGAGCGCGATGTCGCGAGCAGCGAGTACCTGCAGAGCGAGACGAACCGCCTGATGAACGAGATCATCGACATCTTGCAGGTGACCGACACCTCCGGAACCGATCTCAACAACATCTTCATCAACTTCACGGGCAACGTCAGCATCGACCTCGCCGAGCTGCTGGAGGCGTTCGGCAAGTTCCTGCACCGCTTCGGCATGCAGCTGTGGCGCCTGCGCGTGACGACCGCCGAGGTGCGCATTGTCGTGGACGACGTGCCGATCCGCGCGTTCATCCAGAACGTCAGTGGCTTCGTCGTCAAGTTCGACCTCTACACCGAGGTCAAGAACGAGCGCGGCGAGAAGATCTTCAAGTCGATCGGCGACGGCAAGCCCGGCGGCATGCACCTGCGCCCGGTTCACTCGCTGTACCCGTCGAAGGAGCACCTGCAGCTGCGCCGCTACAACGCGCACCTGAAGGGCACGACGTTTGTGTACGACTTCCCCGACCTGCTGCGCGACACGATCGTCAAGCAGTGGAGCTCGGTGGGTGCTGAGGCGCCCAAGGACCTGTTCACCGCGAGCGAGCTGACGTTCGACGAGACCGGCGCGAAGCTGGTGGAGGTCGACCGCGAGCTTGGCGCGAACGACTGCGGCATGGTGGCGTGGCTGTGCACAGCGAAGACCGTGGAGTACCCCCAGGGCCGCCGCTTCATCGTGGTGTCGAACGACATCACGTTCCAGATCGGCTCGTTCGGCCCGCGCGAAGACAAGTTCTTCAACCTCGCGACGGAGCTCGCGCGCAGCCTCGGCATCCCGCGCATCTACTTGAGCGCGAACAGCGGCGCGCGCCTCGGCCTCGCCGAAGAGCTGCTGGCGCACGTCAAGCCCGCGTGGAACAACCCGGACAAGCCGGAGGCCGGCTTCGCGTACCTGTACGTTGTGCCCGAGGCCGTCGAGGCGCTGCAAAGCTCGGCCGCGTTCACGAAGATCGTCGAGGGCGGCGAGACGCGTTTCCGCATCGACTACATCATCGGCCAGAAGGACGGCTTGGGCGTCGAGTCGCTCAAGGGCTCCGGCCTCATTGCGGGCGCTACGAGCAAGGCGTACAAGGACATCTTCACGATCTCGCTCGTCACGTCGCGCAGTGTCGGCATTGGTGCCTACCTCGTGCGTCTGGGCCAGCGTACCGTGCAGATCAAGGGCAAGCCCCTGCTGCTGACCGGTGCCGAGGCTATCAACAAGGTGCTTGGCCGTGAGGTGTACAGCAGCAACCTGCAGCTCGGTGGCGAGCAGGTCATGTACAAGAACGGTGTGTCGCACCTTGTGGCCGCGAACGACTACGACGGTATTGACCAGATCATGAAGTGGCTGTCGTACGTGCCTGCATCGCGCGACACGCCGATCCCGATCGTGCCCTCCGCGGACCCGTGGGACCGTGACGTCGAGTTTGTGCCGCAGAAGTCGGAGGTATACGACGCTCGTCACCTCATCACCGGTGTCGAGGGCCCCGACGGCTTTGTTCCGGGTTTGTTCGACAAGGACTCGTTCATGGAGACGCTCGGCGGCTGGGCGCGCGGCGTGATCACCGGCCGTGCCCGTCTTGGAGGCATCCCGTTCGGTGTAGTCGCCGTGGAGACGCGCACGACCGAGACGATCTACCCCGCGGACCCGGCGAACCCGCTGAGCACGGAGCAGATCATTCCCGAGGCCGGCCAGGTGTGGTTCCCGAACAGCGCGTTCAAGACCGCGCAGGCGATCCAGGACTTCAACCACGGCGAGCAGCTGCCGCTGTTCATCCTGGCGAACTGGCGTGGCTTCAGCGGCGGCCAGCGCGACATGTACTTCGAGGTGCTCAAGTACGGCTCGATGATCGTCGACGCGCTCACCGAGTACCGCCAGCCCGTGTTCGTGTACATCCCGCCGACCGGCGAGCTGCGTGGCGGCTCGTGGGTCGTCGTGGACCCGAGCATCAACCAGGCGCAGATGGAGATGTACGCCGACACTGAGGCGCGCGCCGGTATTCTGGAGCCCGAGGGCATTGTGGGCATCAAGATGCGCCGCAAGCGCCTGGCGCAGCAGATGCAGCGCCTGGACCCCGAGTACCGCGAGTTGGCCGAGGAGCTGGCCGGCACGGACGACAAGGACGAGCGTGCCGAGCTCACGGCGAAGATCAATGCGCGCGAGGAGCACCTGCTGCCGATCTACACGCAGATCGCGGTGCAGTTCGCCGAGCTGCACGACCGCCCGGGCCGCATGAAGGCCAAGAACACGATCCGCGAGGTCATCGAGTGGCAGAACGCCCGCCGTTTCTTCTACTGGCGCGCGCGCCGGCGCCTCGCCGAGCACTACATCGGCGAGTCCGTGGCCCACCTCTACGAGGGCCGCGCCGCGTCCGACCAGGAGGTCGCCGAGTGGCTCGAGACCAACACCGCCGAGGTCGCGCGCGAGGCCAAGCTGCTGCGTGCCACCAAGGAGTCCGAGAAGGTCGCCAGCATCGTCACCAGTGCCGAGGGCCGCGAGGCGCTCAGCAAGGCGCTGAAGTCGCTGCCCAAGGAGGAGCTCGAGGCTCTTCTCAAGTAGCTTACTAAATAATTCCTATTCTATACTTATTATCAATTTATTATGCAGTTTCTACTGATCTTAGCTAGGCCATCTCTACTGCGTCTCTCTCTAGTGCTTCCATAGTAGAGCATAGAAGTGTTTCGATGGCCGGGTTGGGACCAGTTAGAACAGGGTTATATATTTCAGCGGCGACCCAACGTCCCATCCTCAAACCAAGCGCCTCGGTGAAATTTGTATTATAAAACAACTAAACAGAAATGTTCAAGTCTATTCTTAGGACCCGCGTGCCCGCTATGGCCATGGCCCCGCGTCCTATGGCTCCGGCGTTCGCCAAGTTTGCGGGCGCCCGCTCCATCTCCACGGAGATCAAGGATGCGATCGACTCCGCCGTTAAGAGTGCCCCGGTGGTCCTCTTCATGAAGGGCACGCCCGAGGCGCCTGCCTGCGGCTTCAGCCGCAATTCGATCCAGATCCTGGGCTACCAGGGCGTGGACCCGGCCAAGTTCGCCGCTTACAACGTGCTCGAGGACCCGGAGCTCCGACAAGGCATCAAGGAATACAGCCAATGGCCCACCATTCCCCAGCTCTACATCAACAAAGAGTTTGTGGGTGGTCACGACATCATTGTAGAGATGAGCCAGGACGGCACCTTGGCCGACCTGCTCGAAAAGGAGGAGGTGCTGATTGAGGGCTGAATGCTTTTGAAACGACAGAAATATAAACAATTAAAAAACAATATAGTATTTTAGCTTATGATGTTATTGCCATGCAAAGTAGTGGATAATGACAGTCGTCGTGCCAAGCCAGCATCGAGGCGTTTGCCGAGGTCCGGCGAAGTATGGTGGTGGCGGTATTACGCGAACGTACGGGGCACGGTTCACGGGGCACGACGGACGAAGTACCCACTGCTGGCCATAATGGAGGTCGATGTGTCGAGAACCCACTCACCGACTTCCAGGTACTTGCGGACGTAGTTGCGAGCATCGGCGTTCTCTACAGTGTTGGAGCTCAGCGTGAGGCCGGTGCTGCGGCGGACGCCAGCCAGAACCGTGGAAATGAGCACGGCGTCGAAAGAGTAGTGGATGAATCTACCGAACATTCCCATCAGTGATCTATGTGGTTGGAGTATTGGTTACCAGTTAGGATTGAGACAGGCACGTTTTAATCCTCTAAGGCCTCCGGTTCGTCTCAACTTGCCGCGGTGTTTACGATCGAGGTTGGGCACGGCTGGGATCTAACCCCTTGCGTAGGAGGGTTGGGTGACTAAGCCTGATCAGGGGTAGTGTGGTTCTAACCGCAGATAGCGGAGATAAGCTGAGAAATACCGAAATAGCAGCAGAATGTATCATTTGTATGCATTTACATGAAATATAAAAACAAATTGAAGATACATTTATGGGTGATCGGAGCAAAAAGTCATCGCCGCGCAATCGAACACATCGGAGATGGACCATGCCATCCGGACGCCGTCCCTGACAAGATAGCTAGCTGCGTTATTGCTAACCTGACCTGTACTACCTTCCTAATGTCCAAGATACAACCAACGTTACCGAAGGGTCGAGAGACTACCCAAGGACTCGAACCGGACACGTTCCTTACCCGTCAAATGCTCACAACGACTAAGACAAAATCCCGTTATAGGCAGAGGTAATGAAACGTGGGGGTATATATACCCCAGAAGTATGGTCGAGCGTTGAAATGGCAGGGTAAAATTTCACGAACGCATCGAGTCAGATCGGGTGGCAGTAATGGCGCGAAAACTTGGCATTAGTGGAAAGAAAAACATCGCCATTAAGCCTGATCGGGCAAGAAAGCTCATTCGTAAATTCCATGTGCTTCTTAAGCAGAAGCATGCCGCTGAATTGACAGGAGATCGTAAAGTCGTGAAGGAGATGGATCAAGAAATGGAACGGCTCGGCGGTCTGCCTACTTACCAATCGGCCTCAATAAGTGGCCAATCTAACGTCAGAGGAGGCGATTCGTCCAAGATACTGGTGGATTGGCTAGATTCTGAATACCGTGGATCTCTGCTGGAGGTGGGATGTCTACAAGTGGATAATGCATGTGCTCGCAGCAAATTGTTCGAGCCTCATGTGAGAATAGACTTGAATTCCCAGCATCCGCAGATCATGAAGCAGGACTTCATGACTATGAAGCCTCCATCCACGCCATTTTCTCTCATCTCGTTATCACTCGTAGTGAACTACGTTCCTGACGCGGCCACGCGGGGTCAAATGCTTATACGAGCCCATACTTTCCTGCAGGATGATGGCTTGCTCTTTTTCGTGCTGCCACGAGCATGTATTGATAACTCAAGGTACTGCAACGCGGCTTTGATCAAAGAGATCATGGCCAGCGTGGGCTTTCTAGAACTCCACGAACGCAAATCCACACGCCAGGTGTATTGGCTATACAAAAAAGGCAGCGGCACGGGCCGCCATGTGCATAAAAAGAAAGTTCGTGACTCGCCCTCTATGAACAATTTCGCGATCACACTGTGATTGTCGCAGAGTACTGCAGGGGCGAACTTTGACCATTAATGTATGTAAACGATGCTTATAAACCCCAGTCATTGGGATCGTCGGCCCCTCCCGAACGCACTGATCGCCTAGATCCGCCCCATGTTGGTCTTACCCGGCCATTTCTGTGCATGATTCATGCAGATCGGGCACACAGGACGATGAGCAGGTGTCGGACCTGCGCCATCTCCTGCGCCATCTAAGCGCATTCCCTGCGTATCTGAGGGTACGGGGGATGTGACAGCCGTCAGGCGCCACCATGGGTGGTGGGGGGCATCTGCGGTGTGGCACCCTCAACCCGGAAGTGGTGAGCGCGAGATGTTAGCATCGTGGGGCAGCGGCTCCGCGGTTGCGGAGGCAGTGTTGGCAGCTTGAGGGTGGGACACAGCGGCGAAAAGCTGAGCGAGTGCTCCCAACACAAGCTTCCACAACGCCTAACCCCGGGAGTCAAACGCCTAAGCTTTCTTCCCAAGCCAACGCTGAACGCTGAAAAGAAACCCTAAGCCGGGCATTGCCGGATCAGCCCACGCCGCTGCCTGCCCTCACGCTCTGCCCTCGTCCCCTCGGCCGGATCGCGTATATTTCCAGGAACCGCGCCATAGTCAGACCAGCGAAACGCGGATGAGCGGCAACGGGGAGCCTCTACCACCGCAATATGCCGCGGTGTTCAAGCGCTGGAGCGACATGCGCCAGCAGCTGGGCCCCGCCGCGGCCCAGAACCAGGAGTTCATCAACCTCACGAATGCCCTGCGGATGATGCGCAACCGCGCACAAGGCGCCGGCCCCGCGCCTGCCGCCGGCATGGGCGGCCCAGGCGGCCCCCAGAACGCGGGCATGAGCCCTGCCGGGCCGGGCAACGGCCATCACCATCCGAACCACCCAAACCACCCGGGCCACCCCACGAACGGATCGGGCGGGGCTATGGGCCCGCAGATGGGCCAGATGCGGCATCAAATGGGTGCAGGCGGCATGCCAAATGCGGGACCTATGCCCGGCCCCGGCGGCATGCCCAACGGCCCTGGGATGGGCGGCCAGAACGGCATGGGCAATCCCGGCGGCATGGGCTTCATGAACTCGCCGATGAACCGCCAGGCGCCGCTGCCGGACCAGATGGGCGGCATGATGGCGCGCCAAGGCTCGATGGGCGGCCCAATGGGCCACATGAACGGCCAGATGGGGCAGATGCCGATGCGTGGTCAGGGTCCCAACCAGATGGGCGCCATGATGTCGCCGCAGCCTGGCCAGCGCCTCCCACAACGATCCATGCAGATGGACGGCCGCCAGATGAACAGCCGCATGCCCTCGGTGTCGATGCCCAACGGTCCTGGCGGTCCTGGCGGCCCGATTGGTCCAGGCGGCCCGAACGGCTCGAACGGACCTAACGGCGTCCCCGGCGGTCCAGGCGGTCCCGGCGGTCCAGGCGGACCGGGAGGTCCCGCGCCGGCGAACGCCAACGGCTCGAGCGGGTCGAACACCGGCTCGAACGGCTCGGCGTCGGGCGGCAAAGGCCCCAACGGCCCGAACGGCCCTGTGACCACAGCTGCCAACGGCCCGACCGGAATGAAGAGTTTCAAGACGGGCCCGGGCAGCCAGGTGAACGACAGCCAGCCGGGCAGCACGCACCTCGGCAACAAGCCGATGCCGCCGATGATGAACCCCATGAACCAGATGAATACCATGGGAATGGGCGACATGAACATGCCGATGGGCGACATGAACAGCCCCATGAACATGAACATGAACATGGGAATGGGCATGAACAACATGAACAACGGCATGGGCAACATGAACAACGGAATGGGCATGAACAACGGCATGAACAACATGAACGGCATGAATGGCATGAACGGCATGAACGGCATGAACATGAACATGAACAACATGAACCAGTTCGACGGGCTTATGGGCAACATGGGGCCGATGGGCAACATGGGAATGGGCATGCCGATGGGCAACATGGACGGCATGATGCCGATGGGCCAGATGGGCCGGCCCGGTCAGCCTGGTCAGCCCGGTCAGCGCCGCTTCCCACCCGGTATGATGGGTCCTGGTCCGAACGGCCCCGGTGGTCCAGGTGGTCCAGGTGGCTCAATAGGACCCGGTGGACCCGGTGGACCCGGTGGACCAGTTGGACCTGGTGGACCAGTAGGAGCTATGGGTCCGGGTGGACCCGGCGATCCGGGTGTGCCAGGCGGCCCAGGCGGCCCAGGCGGTCCAGGCGGTCCCGGAGGACCAGTTCAGAACGGCCCCGGCCCGAACGCCAACACCAACGGCCCTGGCGGTCCGAACGGTCCGGGAGTGCCTGGGCCGGGTGGCCCCGGCGTTCCGAACGGCCCGAACATGAACATGCCGAACGGCGCGAGAATAGGCCGCAAGGACTCGAACCTCGACGGTTTTGACGCCAGCCAGGCGCCGAAGAAGCCGGCGCCGCGCGAGAAGCGCAAGCCCAAAGCCAAGGCGAACCAGGACGACCCGGCAAGCACGCCGACGACCGCGACGAAGCCCGCGCCGACGTACAAGGGCCGCCAGCCCGCGAAAGGCAGCCAGTTCGGCATCGAACAGTCGCCCGGCGGCCAGGGCTCGCCCAGCCAAGGCCCGCCCGGTCCCGGCATGCCGCCCAGCGCGCCGAACCAGCTGGCCGTGGGAATGCCCCCGAACCAGCCCGGAATGGGCCCGCCAGGTGTGCCGCCCGGGATGCAGGGAATGCCGGGCATGCCCGGACCTCAAGGCATGCCCGGCCCGCCGGCGGCGCTGCAGAACCCGCCGCCAGGCCAGGCCGGCCCGCCCGGACCGCCGGGACAGCAAGCCGGCCCGCCTGGCCAGCCAGGACCGATCGGACCTATGGGGATGCCCGGGATGCCCGGGATGCCTGGCCTGGACCAGTTCCGCCAGCGCCAGTCGGACGCCGACTCGAAGGACAGCATGAACTGGCTAAACATCGACGGCGACCTCGGCATCGACGGCGACGGCCTGTTCGGCGCGGACGGCGAGCTGTACGCCGACCTCGGTGGCGACGGTCTGTTCGAGGCGCTCGGGATGTCGGGCGATATCATGGGCATGAACCAGATGGACGGCATGATGATGAACCCCGCGAACGGCCCCGGTGGACCTGGTGGACCTGGTGGGCCTGGTGGGCCGGGTGGAGCGCCCAACGGCCCCAACGGAGCACCCAACGGCCCTGGTGGACCGCCTGCGCCGGGTGGACCCGGTGGACCACCTAACGATGCGTCGAACGGCCCGGCCCCATCAGCACCCACCCCCAATGGCCCTACCGCACCGGCAGAGCCCGAGGTGAGGCGCCGAGCGAGCGCGCCTCGAGGCAAACGCGGCGCCCGTATGAGCCCGCGCACGGCCCCGAAAGGCCAGCCGCCCACGCCCGCACAGCCGCCGAACCAGGCGGGCGCACCGGGCCAGCCCCAAGGCCAGCCCCAGGGCCAGCCCCAAGACCCGGCCGGCCCACCAGGCGGTCCACAAAGTGGACCCCAAAGCGGACCACAAGGAGGACCACAAGGCGCCCAAGGCGGCCCGCCAGGTATGCTGCAGCCCCCTGCCATGGAGATGCCGAAACTGTTCGCGCCCGACGAGGTCGTCATTCTGACGAACCAGGAGACCGCGTACAAGGCGCTGCGCAGCGGCCAGCCGATCCCGGACAACGTGCGCGCGATCCTGTTCAGCCCGCAAGGCCCCGCGGCGCGCCTGCCGCCGCTCGCGCAGTTCCGCCCGCGCCTGCGCTCGACGTCGAAGAAGGCCACGCCCGCCGCGACGCATCGATCCCGTCGGGCGCCTTGAGTGCACCGCTTTCGATCCCGGCG